>JAFMOD010000640.1:310921-329409 GCA_019802435.1 Corydoras maculifer | reverse complement strand
ATTACAATAATCGGGCCGGGATAGAACTAGGGCTTGAACAAGCAGTTGGGTAGCATGTTCAGTCAAAAAGGGTCTGATCTTCCTTATGTTGTAAAGAAGGAATCTACAGGAACGGGCAGTTTTGATGACATGATCAGAGAGTTTAAGGTGGGAGTCTATTGTGAAGCCAAGGTTCCGGACCGAATCTGTAGGGGAGATTGTGGCGCCATCATTTTAGTAGTATTGTAAAAAAAAAAAAAAAACCTGTCAAGGTGTAGAAGTCTTTTTCATTTAGCCAAATTTTTGTGAAAAATAATGACACAAGCAACCTACTGACATGCCGTCCCGAGCCCAGAGATCAGGCCAAATCTCGTGTTGAGAAAAAAGGTGCTTTATTGAGCAGTTTCGTTTCGCAACAAATGAGAGAAAATGAAATCCAACTTCTGAAAATGAAAAAACAAACACCGGCGCATCGCTGGGCGAAAAACCAGGAAGAAGCCTCAGGAACCATGGGGCGTCAGGACACTGAGCCGCAGGGTGTAGCAGGTGAGTTTCCGGAGCAACCGCGAGAGCGTAGCGGGACAAAGACTTCGACAAAGGCTAGGGCTAGAACACAGTGACAAAGGTGAAGATAAACTCACACAGTGTAGCGTGCTAACTGCGACGATCCAACGCGCCGAATCCCCGTACCTGCGCACCTTAAATAGAGGCGTCAATGAAAACGCAGGTGACATCCCACGCCCCCCTTCTGGTGAGAGGCGTGGTGAACGCGAGCTTGTAGACGCAAGAGCATCATGTCTTACATTACCCCCCCCCCCACCCCGACGACCCGTAGGGTGATCAAGCCGAGACGAAGGAGAAAAGCGTCTGTACTTACGCCGGCGCGGCGGGCGACCCCTTGGTCTGCGGGCAGGGTGGTCTGGATGAGCTGAATGGAAATCTGTCATGAGCTGGGGGGTCTAAAATGTCATTGGCCCCTACCCAACTGCGCTCCTCAGGGCCAAAACCCTCCCAGTCCACCAAAAACTGTAATTTGCCACCCACTCGTCTGGAATTCAGTAATTTACCCACTTTGTAGACCTCGGGCACCCCTCAGGCTGAACTAGTACCAGAGGCTTCTGCCCACCCATTGTCCAGAGGTCCTGACACGAACGGCTTAAGGAGGGAGGTATGGATGACTGGATGTACTCTCCAAGCCGGGGGGGAGCTCTAAAAGGTACGTGACTACATTGAGGTGCTTGAGTATGCGGTACAGGCCAACATACTTTGGCAAAATCTACGTGACCCTGCGCGACAGCGCAAATCCCTGGAGCTGAGCCACACTCTGTCTCCTGGAACGTACGTGGGAGCCTGTAAATGATGCCGGTCCGCAAACCTCTTGACCCGGCACTTGACCTGAATGGACGTGTACCCACACTTCCTCGCTGCGACGAAACCAGTCATCAACGGCCGGTGCCGATGAAGGATCGGGGTCCCAAGGAGCGAAAGGAGGCTGGTGCCCAAAAATGTACTGGAACGGTGTGATGCCCGTAGCGAGTTCAGTGCGATCTCTGCCCAGGGTAGATAACGCGGCCAGTACGACGGATTGTTGTGGCAGAATATGCGCAGAAATTTGTTCAGTTCCTTGAGGGACCGTTCGCACAACCGACCCCCGTGTGACGACGCATCTACTTCCACCACAAACGATTTCTCAGGATCTGGAAACGCCAATACCGGTGCCGAAGAAAAGCTGTGCTTGAGACCCGCGAAAACCCGGTCTGCCTCGGGTGTCCAGATTAACTTTTTGGGTCGGCCCTTAAGCAGCCACGTGATGGGCAGTACAATGGAACGAAAAAACTGAATGAATTTGCGGTAAAATTTGGCAAAACCCAAAAAGGGCTGTACCTCTCGAACGGTGGTGGGAACTGGCCACTCTAAAATAGCCCGGACCTTCCCCATGGAAATGGCCATGCCCCCCGCTGATAGGTCAAATCCCAAAAAGGAAATTCTCTCCCGAAAAAAAATTCGCATTTTCCAGCCTTAATAAACAGCTGGTGCTCCAGCAGAAGGCTCAACACAGAGCGTACATGGCGGCGGTGGGTGTCCTGATCGACCGAATAGATAAGGATATCATCTATGTAAACAATTACGAACTCCTCCAAAAAATCCCGAAGGACGTCATTCACAAATGCCTGAAAAACGGCGTTGGAGAGTCCAAAAGGCATTACCAGGTACTCATAATGGCCCACGGTCGTTACAAACGCAGTCTTCCACTCCTTAATCTGCACCAGATTGTAAGCGTTACGGAGATCTCGCTTAGTAAAGATGGTCGCTTGACCTATGCGTTCTAGTGCCGAGGGTACCAGGGGCAACGGGTAGGCATAGTGGCGCGTCACCTCGTTCAGCCTCCTATAGTCAATGCAGGGATGTAGTTTGCCATTCTTCTTCGGCATAAAAAAGAATCCCGAGGCCACGGGCGATTTAGAGGGCCGAATGAAACCAAGTTCCAGGGCTTCGGCGATATACTTTCGCATGGCCTGACTTTCCGACACAGCGAGTGGATACGGGCTGACTCGGGGGAGCTTAGCATTGGGAATTAGCTCGATGGCACAATCATACACCCGGTGCGGAGGCAACTGCCTGGCCTGCGTATCGGAGAAAACCCACACGAGATCGCTGAATTCAGCGGGAACCCCGGCGGGTAGCTTAATTAACTCAGGGATAGAAGGGGTTACTACCAGTGCACGTACCTTCATGACAGTGCGGTGGCAAAACTTTGACCACCGCAGAATCCCGCACTCAGACCAGTTCCACCCACTCCGGGCCGCCAGTGTACAGAACTCCAGCACATATTCTGACATGGGACGATCTCCCAGCTGCAGGTCATACAGCACCTCGCCGCATGGGCGTCCGTAGTGGGAGTGATCAAAGGTGTTTTTGAAAAGATCGATGAATCAAATATATTTGTTATAATTTATTTTATTTTAGTTTTGTGTTTTTGTCTATTTATACAACTGTCAGAGGATGTCATATCTTACCCCTAAGCATTCCCAATTCTTCTGACCTCTTTAAGGTCCCCAAACAATTTCATGACCATGGTAAGGTATTTTGAAAAGTTCAGGTCCTGTCCTTTTATCAGCCTTATGACTGCACCATTGACCTGCTCTCTGCTACATCACCCCTAAGGAGTCAGTTAAACTCTTTAAAATCATTGGAGCACATAACTAAGTAACTAATATTAAGAATGTTTTGGATCTGCACTTAATCTTCCTGTCATTATCACCTCAACCCACATCAAGCACCTGAACCACATCAAACTCGTCACTTATCACTTAGCCCTGTCACTTACCAATTCCATTACCACTGCCACTAAAATCATTTGCATGTGAGGCAATTCAGTAAGCAACGACTCTTCCAAAACTAGAGCTGTGCAATGTGGGAGCGAGATAAATAGAAGATGCATTCATAACACCAACTGGACACTATCAGTATCTAGCCTTGCTTTTTGGCTCAATAAACGGCTCTGCTGTCTTCCATCAATTCATCACTATGCTGTTAAAAGGGGCATTAGATCTATACAATTATGTGTTGGCCAACAACATCCTTATACACAGCCAGTATCATCTGTTGCCTGATGGCAGCTTCGAATGCTAGTTCATTTGCTTATTTTCAAATATCAGATGCCAAGCTTGTGGTCCCCCACAGGCAAGTTATGGCTGGTAAAGCCCTTGTTGACTGTATCTGAGCTCTGTGTTCACATTCACCAAGCATCACTTTGTATACTGTATACTTGTACACTGTAAGAAACACTGTTAATAAACAATAATCAATAATGATCTAGGAACACAATCTTGCTTTTTATCAATAATGTGATGACTTTTCCTTGCAATTGGGGATCCTAACTGACCATTTGAGACACCACACTCATCAAAGATCACACAATACTGACAACAATTGTACACATCTTTTGACTTTTTTACTATAAACAATACAACATGCGAAATGTGAGATTTGTCACTTTTCTTGGTGGGCCTGGGATAAATCTGCTCTCCTTAGTTTTCTTAAAACTAAACAAGCTACGACAAGAAGCTGACAAGTTGTGGGTATTTGTGATGGTTTTATTATTTTTTACAATGTTTTACTGTAATAAAGCAGTGCAAACATACTGAATTCACACCCCTGAATGAGCCTTGTGTCATAATACCTGGATGTTCTCATTATCCTGTACATCCTGTTTTGTTTCACCAGCCAATATACCAGATCATTGCTTAAATTCTTCACGGTTCTATTCTAGATGAAGCATAGACTGCAGGTGTGAGAAAAGTAAAATGATAAAAATTAAATAAAATAAATACAGTAATGCATTCTACTGTGTTAAATATCTTTTCATTTACTTCTACAGACAATTCAAACACGATTATGCTTTTCTCAAAACATTTGAAATATTTATAAAAAGCATAGTAACTGATTTATTATCAGTGATAGGGTTTAACTGGGCTATTTCTCCTTATTTCAAAAAAGGAATAAGTCCAAGCAAAGTAAAATTCTGACCAAAGATATGAATGGAATACTGCTGTGTTTATTTTTTAAGCAATGCTTGTCTTCTCACAGCTTAGTGTGCTTAAGTGAAGCACATTCATACAAAGAGACAATTACTTATTTTTCTGAGTCTTCTCTTTGCTAAATCAAGTCCAAGCCAATGTTGTGTCATAGCTGAAATCATTGTATTGCAAAACATTCTCAGATTCTAGCTTTTGGTACACTCAATTTCCTGTCGACTTGTTATGGGTTGTCATGGTTGCCTAACTTTACTTGACATCACACTGATTCTCCCTGAGCCCTATTATGGCAATTGGGGGGATATTTTCAGGAATTGCTATTTGTTGATAACCTGAAACGACCATAAGGTTCCAATTATTGGAGTAAATGTTGGAGTGAAAAAATAGCTTAATGACATTTCCTTCGACTGCAAATTATGTGAGATTATCTTGCTTTTATTTTTTCTTTCGCAAACTTAGATTGTCATTATATTAAAGACCATAACATCATGACCCTCATCCTATTATTATGTAAGTCCCCATTTGCTGCCAAAACACCCCTGACCCATTTAGGCATTGACTCCACTAGACCCCTGAATATGTGCTGTGTTAAGTTGTGAGGTGAGCAAAACCTGGTTTGATGCCCATACCATCACAATGTTTGACTGGTCAGCCAACTTAAGAATCTGTGGGGTATTCGCAAGTGGACAATGTGGGGCAATGTGACAGCATTCCAGATGATATGATCACCTTAAATTTTACCTCCCATTAGGTGCTGTTATTGACAGCAGATGCATGTCCTCCAGATAAAAAATGTTTGTTGTGATGTGTTTTATATGAATTCCATCATTAATTCCTGTAAAATGTACTGCACAACATGTTTTCTGTTATTTCCATCTGGTTAGTAGACACCATAAAATCCAAACGGTTTAGGCTGATTATACTGACCAAATGCTCAAAATCTTATTTAAAACCTCTAATCCTGACAATTCAAACTTTATGGATTGAGCTCAGACAAGTGTGGGTGAGATAGCTGAGGCTTGTTCCAAAGCAAGTCAAGAGTCCCAAGAGAGGGCCTGTGGTTTCCTGTTTTGATAGTTTTTCTATTGCCAAGCCACGAGAATGTGAGGAAATGTAATGGTGAGAAGGCAATCATAAAATCATACTAGTTGTGTGAAGAGAGTAAGTAAAATAGGGAAAAGTTGGGACTAAGGCTAAAAAGCATGACCAGTATGGTGTTTAAGTGCATTAGAGGTGCCACCAGTTCCACCTAGTCTGGAATATGATGCTCTTCCTGATAATTCTGAACCACAATTTCCTTTTGTTATTTACCCATATCTATTTTCTAAAGTATTCCCAACTCTGTCTGTAATGTTAAAGCATTTCGCCTTTTTAAGTAACAACTCAAAACCCACTCAGTGTTTTAATTGAAATTATCGGGTGTGTTCATTAAAAAAATGATTAAAACGTACAGCGACCATGGTGGTTAAATATAGATAAAAAATAGCCATCATTAATCAATGTATTCAATGTATCTTTTATAGATTCAGAGCTATTGTTATTTATATGACATATAAAATATAAAAGCATACATTATGCTGGTCCTTAGTCCAGATTAATTGGTTGGCATAAAACTATGCTAAATTAAATTTGTTGATTTTTCTGCTGTGGAGATGCCCAATAAGAACAACAATAAAACTGAAAGAAGATAAAAAAAATATCTAGTGTGAGAATCACATTTTGTCTTTGGCTGTATAATTTTCTTCTGTCTCTTTTTTGCAGACTAATTCATTGATGGTGTGATCAGAGATATATTAGTCTATATAATCTTCACTTCATAGATTTGTTTTTAATTTTACTGAAGTTTAAGCGGTATTGCTGGATAAAATTGAACACCTTACATTGTAAAACAGAAAAGTCCTTTAACTGTTTGCTTAGGGAAAAGGCAAAAAAATGTGAAAAAAGAAGTCAAGCCCATATACAGTATAGTAAAGTAAAGACACTTGACATTAGATTTCCAAAGTGGTCCATATTGCTGTCTAGACACCTTTAATTTTGGTGGTGTACTACACTAACAACATCAGTTGTCCACCAGGATTACTTTGCATGACAATTCAGTTTCAACCAGTGTAACGTGTTTTCTTATACCATATCCTACTGAGCAAAGTAAACAGAGCTGAGAGAGAATTTATCAGCTTCTCTTCATCCTTTCAAAACAACATTGTTTTGTCATTTCTGTTTCAAAGTTTTATTTTTTTAAATTATCAATACCCCTTAAAAATTATCCTGCTCTGTTTAGACAATGTTTCTCTATCATTTTATTTGACTGAGCTAAAGGTCTATTTAGACATAAATAGGTCTATTACTATTTATGTCTTTAAAACAAAATAGTCTTTTCATAATTTGATTAGAAATGGACCTACCTGGCAGGAGTAGGATGTTTTACATTATTTATAAACCATGCTCTCTACAAAGCCACCTTTGGTATGATGCAAAACACATTGAGCTGAAGCCTAAAAAATACTGTACCACCACCAACAGTAGATTTGTTATTAATCTAGTGCTTCATAATGTGCCTGTCATGTGCCTTTTTTAATTAAAAATGTATTCAATTATAACAGTCAAATTAGTTACAATTATTTTTGTAATTTTAGTGGTTGAGACCATCAAATGTATTGGGTTTTGTTGTGGCTTTAGTTATTTAATGAGGAAAAATACCATCTACGACCTATGTTTAAATATCACAATACACTGATACATTTTTAATGCTTGTAATCATATGTATATGAACATTCACACACATCATGGCAAAAGGGTGTCAGCACAGCCTTAAGGTCCAGTATTTTTTTATTGACCTGTTTATTTTTTAATTAAAGAGTTTATCTATAGGAAAGACTGGGTCAAAATAGCTGCCAAAAATAAACATTTTATAAGGCTGGCATCATAGTTTAGGATTCTTATAAAGAGATGAAAACAAATATATTTTATGAGTCGGTACTGCCCTACACATTACTTTAGTGGCATAGCATAAACGCCGACCTGTTAATGCTAATTTGCACGAAAACTCAGTTTCTTGATTTAAAGAGCTGAAAACATTTTGATTACACTTCTTGTGCTTTGAAGATTAGGGCTGTAATTTTCATGTCCATGTATATAATGCACACAAATTGGCCCAAAGCCCACTGAAAGTGTTTAAGGATTTTTTCTCTTTATAGCCGTTTCTCTGACAAGCACAGGGTTTAATGCCTACCACTTGTTTGAAATAAAATCCTGTGGCCAAAACCCAGTAGTTTCTCAAAAACTAGATTAAAAAAACAAGGCAGATGACAGCAAAACTAGCATACTATAGGAAACAGCCGTCATAAAACAGAGTCATAAATATTAAACATGCTTGATATTTGCAACTTATGATTGAGAGACTACACTTAGTATAAACGTATGTGGGGTTCTTCCCCCCTTATCAGGATTCCAGCCTGGATCCATGATGCTGAGAGGAGGACATGATAACCAGTGCGCCACTGTGACACCCCATTACAGAACCGATTTCAACAAAAAGGAAAAAAAGAAAAAATCGACATAATATTTTGTCTTATTTTAGAGTCCACAACTGAAACAAAGTTTAAAAGTCACTTGGTCATCCACAGTATGTCACAGTTTGTTTTGGTCACGTGGTGTGGTTTGGGTTATGTGTTCACGCCCCTGTAATCACGAGCACCTGGGTCTTATCACGGTTTGTTATTTAAACCCTGCACGCCCTGTCCTCACCGCCAGTTTGTCTTGTGCCACGCCTGTGCTAAGCCCTGACACTACGAACCCTGTTCCTGCCTAGAACTCTGCGCCTCTGTCCCTCGTTCCTGTTTGCTGTTCTGTGTTCTCTGTTGTGTGTGCAGCTCACCGTTCTGCCGCCTTCACCCTGTCAAGTCCCCTACACTGCTGTCCCTGGAGTATTGGAGCACAACCCTGTTGACGTCATCATCCTCCGCCTCGTGTTTACCCATCCAGTGTCTGTGTTCTGTTACTGTGTCTCCCCTTTGTTGGACAATAAAACCCCTGTTCTGTACTCTACCTCCATCTCCAGCCCCGTCTCTCAGAGTAGCGAATCCACCTCGCCCGGTCGGCCAACCGTAACATTACAAACTGGCCAACATGGATTCCTCGGAGCGACGCGCTACCGGAGCGGAGCCGGCACAACCTCCACCAGCCGGACCTCAGCCCGATCCAAGCCTTGATACGCTGTACAGCCGTCAGGAGGGATTGGCGGATCTGGTAAGCGAGCTGGCGCTACGGCTACAGACCGCGCTCGCTTCACTACCTGCAGCTTCCGCACCGACGAGTTCCAGACGCTCGCCGCGGAGTCGGGATGGTGTGAGCGCTCGCTCCGCTGCGTCTTCCGCCACGCTCTGAGCGAACAGATACGGTACGAACTCGCAACCCGTGACTGACCCGAGACGCTCCAGGACCTGGTAAACCTCGCGATACACATAGACGGGCGTATCTGTGAGCGACGTCGAGAGCGCCAGGCCTGTACCGCCGCCATGCCTCGAACCACACCAGCTTCCTCGAGGGGCACTCCCCTGTCCGAACAATCGGAAGGGGCCGAGCCGATGCAGCTGGGACGCACTATGCTGGCCTCTGAAGTCTGTAGTATCCGTAAGGACCAGGGGCTGTGTCTCTACTGTGGCGGGGGCGACCACCGGCTGCGAGATTGCCCGGTTCACCCTAAAAGGATTGACTCGGCAGTAGGACTCGGGGTCCTATCGTATTTACCCTCCAGGAGAGACAGGTGACCGACGTTCTATTGGATTCTGGGGCAGAGGAGAATCTGATAGACGTAGGTTTTGCTAAACGTAACGGCCTTGTCATCTCTCCCCTAGCAAACCCTCTCCACGCGTTGGCGTTGGACGGCAGGCAGCTGTCCCCCATCACGCACCGCACCTCATCCATCTGGCTGACGTTGGAGGGTAACCACTAGGAGAGGATCTGTTTTGCGGTGTTCCAGTCTCCTGAGGCCCCTGTCATCTTGGGGTACCCCTGGTTCCGCAAGCACAACCCGCACGTCGACTGGGTCAACGCCCGCATCCTGACCTGGGAAACCGAGTGCCACTCGTCCTGGCTGCTCGTCGCTGTTCCCCCCAGCTACACACCTGCCCTGAACAGCTCCAACACTGTTGACCTCTACTCTGTGCCAAGTGAGTACCATGACCTGGGGGAGGTCTTTAGTAAGGACAAGGCCTGCCAGCTCCCGCCTCACAGGGTGTACGACTGCGCCATAGACCTCCTGCCAGGGGCTCCTCTTCCTTCCAGCCAGATTTACCCACTGTCGCGTCCTGAGAGAGAAGCCATGGAGAAGTACGTGTCGGAGTGCCTCGCCACTGGACTGATCAGGCCCTCAACCTCCCCCGTAGGGGCTGGGTTCTTCTTCGTGTCCAAGAAGGGCGGCTCCCTACGTCCCTGCATCGACTATAGGGGACTAAACTCCATCACTGTCCCCTACAAATACCCTCTGCCACTAATATCTTCCGTATTTGAGTCTTTGCAGGGAGCAACCATCTTCACGAAGCTGGACCTACGTAATGCCTACCACCTGGTCCGCATAAGGGAGGGGGATGAATGGAAGATGGCATTCAATACCCTCAGTGGCCACTATGAGTACTGCGTGGTCCCCTTCGGCCTCAAGAACGCCCCGGCCGTGTTCCAGGCCTTAGTGAATGATGTGTTGCAGGATTTCCTGGATTGGTTCGTGCATGTCTACCTGGTTGACATCTTGATCTTTTCCAGGTCAACCGGCGAACACACCCAACACGTACGACTGGTCCTGAACTGTCTGCTACAAAACCGCCTGTTCGCCAAAGCAGGGAAGTGCAGCTTTCAGAGGTCAGTGTCCTTCCTTGGATTTATATTGTCCCCTGGGGCGGTGCGGCCGGATCCCGAGAAGGTCAGGGCCATTGCCGACTGGCCCGCCCCCACGTCTAGGACCGAGTTGAAGCGATTCCTGGGGTTCGCCAACTTCTACCGGCGCTTTGTGAGGAACTACAGCAGCATCACTGCCCCGCTCACAGCCCTCACGTCCACCAAGGAGAGGTTTCGCTGGACCAAAGAGGCTCAAGACGCCATGGACACCCTCAAAACCCGGTTTACCTCTGCCCCCAACCTTATTCAGCCGGATCCCGCCAAACACTTTATTGTGGAGGTCGACGCATCGGGTGCTGGAGTGGGAGCGGTCCTCTCCCAGAAGTCAGATGAGGGTCGCCTGCACCTGTGTGCTTTCTTCTCCAGGAAGTTGTCGGCGGCGGAGAGGAATTATGACGTGGGGAACCGCGAGCTGTTGGCGGTTAAGCTTGCGCTGGAGGAGTGGCGCCCCTGGCTGGAGGGGGCAGCCCAGCCTTTTGTGGTTTGGACCGACCACAAGAACTTGACCTACATACAGTCAGCCAAGCGCCTGAATTCCCGACAGGCTCGGTGGGCCTTGTTCTTTGGTCGGTTCGACTTCACCCTGTCCTACCGACCGGCACACGAAACGCCTCTTCACGGATGAGGAGGAGAGGCCCAGCACTGACCCAATTCTCCCTCCCAGTCGTGTTGCCTGGGAGGTCCGGCGTATCATTGAACGCGAGCTGGAGAAGGATCCAGGGCTGGGACCGGATCTTCGTGCCCACGGCCGCTCGCCCCGCAGTACTCAAATGGGGCCACGGATCCTGCTGGGCCTGCCACCCCGGAGGTGCACGAACCGAGGAGATCATCAGGCGCTGGTTCTGGTGGCCCTCCTTGGCAGCCGACGTCCGGAAATTCGTCGCTGCTTGCACCACCTGCGCCCGCAACAAGACCTCGCATCAGCCCCCCACCGGACTACTCCAACCGCTCTTCATACCTGGGCGTCCCTCGTCCCACATCGCTTTGGACTTCGTCACGGGATTGCCGAACTCTAAGGGTAACACTGTCATTTTGACCATTATAGACCGGTTCTCTAATCGCTCTGTCCAAGCTTCCTTTCGTTTTAGAAACCGCCAAGATATGCTTCGAACAGGTCTTCCGAGTCTTCGGCATCCCTACGGACATCGTCTCGGACTGGGGACCCCAGTTCATCTCCCAGGTATGGAGAGCTTTCCACAAATTCTTGGGGACGGACGTGTCGCTAACATCTGGTGGCCACCCCCAGTCTAACGAGCAGGCCGAGGAGGCCAACCAGGTGGTGGAGACCACCCTACGCTGCATATCCGCCCAACACCCGGAGCGCTGGAGTGAAAATCTCGCATGGGTGGAGTACGCCATAAACACCGCACGCTGCTCCGCCACCGGGAAGTCCCCGTTTGAGGTAGCACTGGGCTACCAACCCCCTCTGTTCCCGGAGGACCAAGCCGAGATTCACGTCCCATCCATTGACCAGCACATCCATCCCTGCCGCCGCACCTGGAAAAACGCACTGGTAGCACTCCGCCAAGCCCAGGCCACATCCATCACATCCGCCAACCGCAGATGCCGTCTGGCCCCCAGTTACAAGTTGGGGCAACTCGTCTGGCTTTCCACCCGCCTACACCGTCCACCGTCTGTTGGACTCCCGACGCCGTGGCCGAGGGATCCAGTTTCTGGTTGACTGGAAGGGGTACGGTCCTGAGGAGCGCTCCTGGGTGCCTCGGGCTGCGATCCTGGATCCCTCTCTCATCGCCGAGTTCCACCGCCGCTTCCCGGACAAGCCATTTAGGGCACCGGGAGGCACCCGATGAGGGGGGGGGGGGGTAATGTCACGGTTTGTTTTGGTCACGTGGTGTGGTTTGGGTTATGTGTTCACGCCCCTGTAATCACGAGCACCTGGGTCTTATCACGGTTTGTTATTTAAATCCTGCACGCCCTGTCCTCACCGCCAGTTTGTCTTGTGCTAAGCCCTGACACTACGAGCCCCGTTCCTGCCTAGAACTCTGCGCCTCTGTCCCTCGTTCCTGTTTGCTGTTCTGTGTTCTCTGTTGTGTGTGCAGCTCACCGTCCTGCTGCCTTCACCCCGTCAAGTCCCCTACACTGCCGTCCCTGGAGTATTGGAGCACAACCCTGTTGACGTCATCATCCTCCGCCTCGTGTTTACCCATCCAGTGTCTGTGTTCCGTTACTGTGTCTCCCCTTTGTTGGACAATAAAACCCCTGTTCTGTACTCTACCTCCGTCTCGCGTTCCCCGGCTTTCAGTTCGCTCCGGCGGTTAGAACGCGTTAGCCGCATTAGCTTCGGCGCTAGCCGGCATTAGCCGCATCCTCCGGCTGCAGCATTGGCTGTATTAACTCGGCGCTAGCCCCGCCAGTAGTCGCTTCTTTGGCTGCAGCATCAGCTACTTTAACTCGGCGCTAGCCCCGCCATTAGCCGCATTTTTCGGCTGCAGCACCGGCTATATTATATCGCCGTTTGCCCCGCCATTAGTCCAGTCGCCGGCTGCAGCATCCCGGCTACCTTAACCCGGCGCTAGCCCCGCCAATAGCCCTTTTCCCCACTGCAGCAATCGGCTACTTTAGTTTGGCTCTAGCCCCGTCATCTTATTTTTGCTGCTGTGCTCGCTCCACGGAGGTTGGAGCGATGAGGGAAATCGACCAGGTCCCGGATTATGGGGAAATTGTGCTCCCTCTCTCGGCTCCGATTAAGCTCCCGACACCCTGCGACAGGGTGGCTTTGAAGCCACTGCCTTATATTATCGGCTGTCGCAGGGTGTTTCAACTGATGAACATTCGGGAGCTTTCGGAGCGAGAGCGGGTGCTATTCTACCTCTCCCGACTCCTGGGACCTGCGCTGAGGTGGCCCGAAGGCCTGTTGTCGCTGCTAGGGATCCGCCGCGCGATCCCCCGTGCGAGCCTCCCGGCTCCACGGATCACCCGCTTTGCGAGTTTTTTCTCGGCGCTAGGGATCCTCAGCGCGATTCTGCGCGCATGCCTCGGCACGAGCTTCCGCGCGTCTCTGCGCGCATGCCTCAGCGCGCATGCCTCAGCGCGAGCCTCCCTGCTCCATGGATCACCCACTCCGCGAGTTTTCCTCCTCCTCGCGATGCTCCTCGTGTTTCTCCTCGCGATGCTCCTCGCGATTCTCCGCGTGCTTCTCAGCGTGCTTCTCAGCTTCTCAGCGTGCTTCTCGTGCAACCACCCTGCGTCGGTGAGCTGGTGGGCCGTCCCTGCTCACCATAGGCGATCCACCGTGCGCAGCGAGCAACCCACGCTGCGTGGTCCGCCTATCGCTCCATGCTGAGCGCGTGGCGCTTGTCCTCCCACTTAGCGCCACCGGCGGGCCGCCCCCTGATCGGTGCCACGCCGCCAGCGACCTACGCCGCGCCTCCTGCACGTTTCGCAGGGTTCGGGGTATCGAGCCGGGCAACGGTTGCCGGTCTGCGTCGGGTCCGTTTAGGGTGTGTTCCATGCTCTGTACCCGCCTCGGTAGACCAGGACTTTACTTTATGTGGTGTTGCTGTGGTACTGGTTCTCTCCCTCTGTGTCCAGGTGTCGGAAAGGAGGGAGTCTGGGAGTGTAGGCGTGGTGACCAGCGCATCATCTGGGGTGCAGTCCTGTGGTCTGAGGAGGAGGCTGGTGCCTATTTTCCCCACTCTGGACCTTACCGCACCCGCTCTGGACCATGTGCCACCCGCTCCCGACAAGGGGTTCGTTGTACTGGAGGTATTGAGGGCCGCGTTGTTCTCAGGGGACTCCGTGCCGGTTACCATGCTCGTGGGCCAAGACTGTGTTCCCCTTCCCCTATCTCTGCAGTCGCGTGTACCCCAGTCTCCCCTGCGGCCACGTTTGTCTCTTTGGTCCCTAAACCCACGTTTTCCTCTCCGGTCTCCGAACCCGCTTATGTTTCTCGGGTCCCTAAGTTCACGTTTGGCTCTCCCGCACCGGAGTCCACGTGGGGGTTCGGTCGCCCTCGCGCTTACAAGGGGCCACAGCGCTGCTGCGCACACATGGGGTCACGCCGCTCTCGGTCTCTCAAGGAGTTATGGCGTTTCCTTAACCTTAACCTCGTCCCCCTCACACACTCAAGGGGTTACGTCCCTCTCGCGCCCACCAGGGGTCATGCCACCCTCGCGCTCACAAAAGGGTACGGCGTTCCCGTACTCCCAAAGGGTTGCGTCCCTCTCTCGCTCAAGAAGGGTTACGGCGTTCCCGTACCCTTAAAGGGTCACACCCCTCTTGCGCTCTGAAAGGGCCACGGCGCCGCTGTGCTCACCAAGGGTAATGTCCGCCTCGGACTCTCATAGGGTCACGCCCTCCTCGTGCTCACAAGGGGTCACGGCGCCCCGCATCCTTAAGGGGTCTCGCACACTCGGGGGGTCGCGGCGTCGCCGCCCTCATAAGAGGTCTCATCGCCCCCGCATCTACAAGAAGCCACTTCCTCCTCGCGCTTGCATGAGGTCACGGCGCCGCCATGCTCCCAAAGGGTCGCGTCACCCCCGCATGTACAGAGGGCCGCGTCGCCGTTGTATCCTCAAGGGGTCTCGTCCCCCTTGCACTCACAAGGGGTCACGTTGCCCCCGCAAATACAAGGGGTCACGTCGTCTCCGCCGCCTCATTGGGGTCACATAGCCCTCGCGCCCTTCTAGGGTCACGACACCCCCGCATCCTCAAGGGGTCACGTGCCCTTCAAGCTCACAAGGGGTCATGACGTCCACACCCTCACACGGGGGCATGGCGCCGCCGCACACACGGTCACGTCGCCCCTGCACCCTCTAGGGGCCTCATCACTGTCCTCGAGCTCCCTTTTGTTTTAGTTTTTTTCTCGTTCCCCTGGGTGCCTTTGCCCCCCGGTTGTTTTGGGGGGGCGATATATCAGGTTGGGCCCCCCTGTCACCCGTGTTTCGGGTTTGGCCGTTTATGGCTTCCGTAGGTAGGGCCCCATCCCCTTGGGCTGGGATCGGGTCCTACCTGATCACGTGTGGCCTGCTGACGGCACTTGTAGCGCGCATGCGCTGTGAGCCAGCAGACCAGCATTTTGCGTGTGTATGTGCTTACGTGGATACACGTATGTTACGTCGGGTATTTCGGGTTTGGTTTTGTTGTTTTTTTTGTAAAGTTTACTCCCGGCAAGTTTCGCCGTGCCTTCAGCGGCGTTCCCGCTGTCTAGTTATTTTTGTATACGTGTTTTGCTCCCGGCACGTCTTGCCGTTCCTTCAGCGGCGTTCCCGCTGTTTACAGTGATTGAACTATTTGCTTGCTTAACTGGTCGCCTGGCTCGCTTCCTGCAACCACACCGCGCTGTGCCGCGTTCCTACGGACAGTGCGCCCGATCGTGACAGACAGTTTGTCATGACAGCAGCATTTGGCACCTGCACTGACGGGACCTGTCATATAAATAAATCAGAATCCAAATGTGTACCTGTAATTTATCACTAATCCAAGAGCTAAATCATTGGTATTCATTCGGAACAACTGGTACTTTCCAGATAATCTCAGTTTTATTCATCCAAATATTTGCTCTGATCAATATTATACTTTGAAGAGGTACACTCTGACTGCTAAATTTTCTAGAAATCATAGGCTCTATATGTTAATAGATGATACAGTGGTGCAGCAGTTAGCACATTGGCTACATTGAGAGGTCAATTAAGGTCTTTAAGTCGAGGTAGGCGAGCATGACACCTCGCTGTTTCTGAGTGGGTTTTCTCTGGAGATTCCTCTAACATTTTTAGACAAGCAAACAGATAAATCGGAGATGCTAATTGTCCTAGCCATTGGTGGTGTAGGTATCAGCGCACTTATAATGCCAGTCACAAGAACAGATAATTAGGAAGGATGCGTGAAAATGTGGTGATTCCTAACATAAACATTGAGAAGAAGAATTAGATAAAAGCAATAAATCAGTGTCTAAAAAAACATGTCGTAATATGTTAAGAATACATGGAGATTTAAAAAACAACAAAGATTTATATATTGAGCAAATAAAAGGTTAGATAAAGTACTAAAGCATAATATACAGTGCAACTGATTTTTTGCTGATACATGTTAAGTAAAATTGAATGTTTATGTAAGACATTTTAATGGAACTGCAAATAAAATGCAACCAGGAAGATCTTCTTTTAGGTGAACAGTTTGTGGAACAGGGTGGTGGCATGGTGGCTTAGTGCTTAGCATGTTCGCCTTCCAGTTTGAATCCCAATCTGGGTGGAGATTCCATGCCCCCCCCCCCCCAAAAAAAAAAAATAAAATAAAAAATGAATGGATAAGGTTTGTTTTGTGGTTACACTGGCCCTGTATATTACAGTGCATTTTATTTGAACTGTGTACCCAATTGAACCTGTGGAACCTGTGGAACCTCATGGAACGTGAACATGTGAAAATCACTAATTAACATAAGATGTTTTACAGAGAAAGACAGAACAGTGCTATGCTTGTGGGTACGGCAGGTGGGTCAATATATGTGGCCTTGCAAACAAGTATAAGGACGCACACACACACACACACACACACACACACACACTGTGTTAATTAAGTTTAACGTCAGCCACGATGACTCTATCCCATTAAGAGCCTTACAGGCCAAACACATTTGATTAAGAGCATATGAAAGTACAGCAATGAAAACATTGCAGAAATAAATACGCCAGTTTGTAAAAGTAGCCAAGATGATCTCAAGATACTCTTTGGTAAACACATGTAAAGTGAAGGTTTGCATATGCCATTTATGATGCCATTAATAATAATAATGTGAAGAATGTAACTGCAGTTACACTGGTATGAAGATCTACATGATTGCTAAAAGGGTTTGTGAGAAATACCACATTTAATAGTTTAATTCCCATCGGCCACATATTTATCAGTTACCAACCAGCAACAAAAACTTTATTTGTTGTTTATTAATTCAGGTTAGAACACAACAAAACTTAAAAACCTATAATAAGTCAATGGAAGCTAGCTATACTCCTACTGAATGTAGAAGGGAAACCGGAGTACCTGGATAAACATGGAAGAACATGGAAGCTCCACCCAGATGGGGATTTGAAACGGGAATCTCTAGTGCTGAGAGGCGAACGTGCTAACCACTAAGCCACCCATGGTTCTTACCAGTACCTCAAAAGTTATTTTGAGGTATAGTCAATTGCATTGCATTGCATTGCAATAAATTGCAATATTTAAATTATGTTGTACTGCTGCTGTTAGTCAGACAGAATGTAAAACTATTGTATGATCACAGCACTGAAATACATTTTATTAATAAGTTTTGGTCATGTGTATATGCTTAAAAGGCTTTACTTTTCTATGTACGGTGTAGTGTATTACTAATGGTCATCTTTGAGGCTATGGTCCTAGTTCTCTTCAGGTCATTGACCAGGTCCTCTTGTTTAGTTCTTGACTGAATACTAACCTTACTCAAATTAATACTTACCCCATGACATGAGATCTTGGATGGAGCCCCAGGTCAAGGAAGATTGACAGTCATCTTGTGTTTCTAATAATTGTGCCAACAATTGTTGGCTTCTCACCAAACTGCTTGCCTATTGCTCTCTAGCTCTGCATCTGGTTCCCTATTACTCTCTGCCTTGTGCAGGGGACAATTTTAAACAGCTCTTTTGTCTTAGGCATGGTGGAGAGGTTGGAGTGAGATTGAGTGAATGTGTGTACTGGTGCCATTTATACAGGTAACAAGTTCAAACAGGTTAAATTAATCCCGGTAATTGGTGCAGAATAAGAGGCTTTGAGAGTCAAAGTTCTTGGTGATTGGTAGGTGATCAAATATGTATATCATGTAATAAGAAAATAAATAATAAAAATCATACAATTTTTTTTTTTTTTTCATTCATTCATTCATTCATTCATTCATTCATTCATTATCTTCCGCTTATCCTCTATTAGGGTCGCGGTGGGGTTCCCCATGCCCATCCAGGGGAGAACATCTCGGGCGCTGGGCAGATACACCCAGGACAGGGCGCCAATCCATCGCTGGGCACACACTCACTCACACAGACACACTCTAAACGGGGCAATTTTGAGAACTCAATTAACTTGATCCATGTTTTTGGACTGTGGGAGGAAACCGGA
>JAFMOD010000640.1:276631-301981 GCA_019802435.1 Corydoras maculifer | reverse complement strand
CCATGGCCGTAATACAGGATAAAGAGGAAGATAATGGATGGATGGATGTTCTGAGTTTACTACAAATATGTCTCAGAAGGAACATTAGATCCCAAAGCTCTCACAACCAGATAATATATGACAACCTTGGACACATCCCACTTGTCTAAAAAGTAAAAAAAAACAGAGAGTTAACATGTCATTGCCCTTTGTTTAAATTTTTTTTTGTATTTCTGGTTCTTGTTCTTAGTTTTACTATAGACTGCCATCTCAACCGTTTGGTAGAGGTGTGTATTTTGAAAACTGGGGGGTCTATTTTATTACTATTTTTTTCCTTTTTTTTCCTCCTTGGTGAGGACATTAAAGGGATATCATATAAAATTCTACATAATTAGGCTCCACAGTATCTGAGTGAGCTGATTCAATCGTACAAGCCAACACGTGAGCTCCGATCTCAAGGTGCTGGTCTACTCTTAGCTCCTAGAATAAATAAAATTACTGCTGGTGGAAGATCGTTCTCCCACAAGGCTCCTCAACTTTGGAATAACCTTCCAGTTACTGTTCGTGATTCTGAATCACTATTAATCTTTTAAAATAAATTAAAAACACATTTATTTAATCTTGCATTTAATTATTCCCCTGTAGATAAAGATGTAGATCTCAGGCTTGGCTGTAATCTTGGGTGGTAATCTGTGAACAGAGTATACTGGCGTTTCACCTCTCGACCCACCTCAACATTAATGGGGGGGTGTGGCACTGAAATGATGCTGTTCCGGGGCGCTATCTCAACTATGTAGAGTCTGCAGTAGCTGCCTCTTAGTTATGCTGCTCTAGTCAGTGATGCCGGAGTCACATACTGCACTGTGTCCATTCCTTCCTTGTCTGTTTCTTTTGAGGTATGACCGGCTTCCTGGAGATCTTTATCCATGGCTCTGCTGACGAATACTGGATGGAACCTGAAAATCAATTGGACTGGCGGTCTTGCAGGACACCCTTAATGGACTCACATATAGTTTTCCAGTTGTTAATTTTTCCATTTGTTTAATATCTGTACATAGCTGTCCTACATTGTTGTTGCTGCCTGGCCGCTCAAGGAGGATGAGTCCCCCACTGAGTCTTGGTTCTCCATAGGTTTCTTCCTTGAATAACAACATAAAAGGGAGTTGTATTTTTTTTTGCCACTGTCGCTTCGGCTTGCTCTTTGGGGGTTTAAAGGCTTTTCATTCTGTAAAGCTGCTTTGTGACAATGTGCTGTTGTAAAAAGCGCTCTACAAATAAATAACTTAACTTTATTATGCAACATTTCATTGCATTAAAGTCTGCTTAATCTTCTGCAAGGGTCGTGTGGGGTTCTTTATGCACATTCAGAAAAGAACAAGTGCCAGGCAGATACATCCAGGTCAGGAGAACTAGAGAACCCCAAAAAAAAACTATGCATACACAGGGAAAACATGGAAACTCCATCTAGATCGAGATTCGAACCTGAATCCTAGCCATCTCTTATATTGAATCCCATTTCATCCATACACGAGTTCACCTATGTTTATCGCTACACCCAGGACAAATGTAATTTGATAATTTTGATTACAGTTATGCTGTGTAGCAGTGATTAGTACTGTATCTAAAATTAAGAGTTTAATTCATATTACTGAAAATCAATGTGTAAAAACACTATTCCTCTATTAGTTTTTAAGTTTAAGGTCACATTTTGAATGGCTTAGATTTACAGACTGACAGTGCACAAAAATAAAGGTTCTTAGAGACGCCGTTAGTGTACAGAAACACATTGACAGAAATACATCTCTGACAGTTCCCCTTTTCAGAAAAGTGAATGATGATAAAGAGACTCTGGGTGAACACAACTACATGTCAATGCCAATGAATGGGACATCAAACAAGCGCTTGAAGATACGATTGTCACATTTACATACACTTTGACCACAGTTTAACATGAAATACATGCACGAGGCAAAATAATGAGCAAATATTTAACAATTTGATTAAAAAAGAACCGAGCAGGAATTGTGTTTAGATCATATGGGCTTTGAACAAGTACTGAATCAGAAATGTTTCTACAAATGTTGGAATGTTCTTAAAATGTTTTGTGTTTGTTAACAATCTGCATTATAATACAGTAAAGTCCGGTTTCTGTCAGGTCTGAATAAAGATGTTTTGTTATGAATTTAGTACAGTCGTTCTTAACTGGTTTCAGCCTGAAACCCACATGATCTCATGGTCATAAGGTCGCGACCCACTTTTATAAAATACAAACCAAACAATTGTTAATTTTTTAAATAGCTTTAAAAACATATTTAAACATACTGCACATATGCATGCAAAGTGAATAAAAAAAAAAACTGAGAAACTTGACACCAATAAATTAACAAAAAAATGGTGGATACCATGGCAACAAGAATGCTGCCGTGCATCTGCGTACATATTTAGATGGTCATTATATATATATATATATATATATATATATATATATATATATATATATATATATATATATATATATATATATATATATATTAGTTATGAGTCCGGCTCAAAGACAACTAGGGAGACGTAGATTCAGAAACAACAGTGGTTTATTAACCAAAACAACAGCGGCAACCGAGTAGCACGTGAGTGAGGAGGTGATCGGCAGCAGGAACTGTGGTACTCAGTGGATGTCATGAGCGTGGCTTGATGACCAGGACTGGATGTGAACCTCGTATCCAGCAGAGCAGAAAGACAAAAAAGAACAAAACCAACACCAACACAAAATATAACACCGGGGAGATAGGATAAACACAGAGAGCGGAAAATAGCGGGAAAGGAGAAGCTAAATAGAAAAGGAGAAATATAGAGGAGGTGAAGTGCTGGACGAGGCGGTAACCAGGAGGAACCTAGAGTGAACAGCGGGGGAGGAAGCACACCGACGGGGAACGGGAAACGGGAGACAGAAGAGGGGTTGGTGCTTAGGTTGATTAATTGTGTTAAAGTCACAGACAGATGAAGTGGTTAGTAAACAAAAGTAAGAATGTGTTAAGGGGACTATAAACAATGGAACGCACAAACTTTACTCTCAAACTCCACACGCACTCAGGAATCCTAAACTAAGGGAAGGAGGGAAAGGACGGGGACGAGGGACGAGAGAGAGTGAGGACAAGAGGTAGGTAGAAACGGGGAACAAACGGAGATACACGCTAACGCTGACAAACTGTAAGGTAAATTTGTATTTATCCGTCCATCCATTATCTTACATTTACATTTACATTTAGTCATGTAGCAGATGCTTTTATCCAAAGCGACTTACAAATGAGAACACCACAAGTCAGAAGCTATGAAGAAAACCAACTATACTGTAAATTCATCAAAGCTGAATGTTATTCGATGCCGCGGCACACGCCCCCCCCCCTCCCCCCCGCCTTTTTTATTTTTTTATTTTTTTTTACAACAGGTATTTGTTAAAGACAATCTTCCGCTTGTCCGGGGTTCGTGTCACAGGGCAGCAACCGAAGTAGGGAGACCCTTGCCCCAGCCACCTCCACTAGCTCAACTGGGGGAACCGCGAGGCATTCCCAGACCAGCTGAGAGATATAATCCCTCCAGCATGTCCTGGGTCTTCCCCAGCTGGATGTGCCTGAAACACCTCCCTAGAAAGACGCCCAGGAGACATCCTTACCAGATGCCCGAACCACCTCAACTGGCTCCTTTCGACGTGGAGGAGTAGCGGTTCTACTTTGAGTCTCTCCCGGATGACTGAGCTTCTCACCCTATCTCTAAGGGAGAGCCTGCCACCCTGCAGTGAAAACCGCCGCTTGTATTCGCGATCTTGTTCTTTCGGTCATTACCCAAAGCTAATGACCATAGGTGAGGGTTGGAATGTAGATCGACTGGTAAATCGAGCCTTGCCTTATGGCTTAGCTCCTTTTTAACCACAACTGGTATAGGGTCCGCATCACTGCTGACCCCACGCCGATCCTTCTGTTCCATCTTACCATCACTCGTGAACAAGACCCTGAGATACTTCTCCTCCACTTGAGGCATGATCTCATCCCTGACCCAAAGAGGACTCTCTACCCTTTTCTAACTAAGAACCATGGCCTCAGATTTGAAGGTGCTGATTTTCTTCCCAGCCGCTTCACACTTGGCTGCAAACCAATCCAGTAAGAGCTGAAGTTCGCAGCCTCATAATGCTAACAAGACCACATCGTCTGCAAACAGCAGCGATGTGATACTCATATCACCAAACTGGGCACCCTCCATCCCCTGGCTGTGCCTAGAAATTCTGTCCATATAAATTATGAACAGAACCGGGGACAAAGGACAGCCCTGACAGAGCCCAACTCTCTCTGGAAACAAGTCAGACTTACTGTTGGCCATGCGAACCAAGCTCCTGCTTCACAAATACGGGGACTGAATGGCCCGTAGTAAGGAACTCACAAAGCACCTCCCACAAAATACCCCAAGGGACACAGTCGAAAGCCTTCTCCAGATCCACAAAACACATGTAGACTGTATCTAGCCGGTATGAGCCCGACTGTATCTAGCCGGTATCTCGCAACCTTCCACACCAGCTCAGGCTCCTTCCCCGCCAATGAAGTGACGTTCCAAGTTCCTAAAGCCAATTTCAGCAACCGAGGATCGCGAGGCCCAGGCCCATGCCTCCAGCCACTGCCCAATCCACACTGCACTGAACCCCTATTACTCCCCCCCACACGTGATGAGCCCATTTGAGGGGGAACCCATGTAGCTCCTTCGGGCTGGGCTGGGCCCAGCCGGGCACCATGGGAAAGTATCTGACCACCAGACACTTGTTGACGAACCCCATCCCCGGGCCTGGCTCCAGGGTGGGGCCCCGATAACCCTAACATGGGCAGGGTACATGTGTTCCTGATCTTACTGTTCATAGGAGTTTAATGGACCACTCTTTGTCTGTCCCGTAACCTAGGACTAATTTTGCCTTGTTGTCCCTTTTTGACCCAAATACAACTTTTTAGACCACCTGTGCAACTTCTCATGGTGTACATAAAATATGCATATGCATATTGTATGCACATTGATGAAAACTATGTGTTGAGAATTTTGTGAAGGTGTTGGGGATTATAAATGGTCTACATGGCAATAGTATCCAGGTTGAAGAAATTACAAAGCTCTCTCTAGTTCTCAAATATATACTGCCTTTCTACCTACAAGAAAGCTTTAAGCCAATTTGTTGCTACAGTCTGGGTAAGTGCTGTTCTTTGTTAGTTGGCTAACCACATAAGCTAACAAGCCAAAAATACAAGAGCAATGCTTCACTATTTTTTCAAGAGTTATATTGATTGATTGATATATATATATATATATATATAAAGTACATTTTAAACTGAAAAATTATGGTCAATTTTTATCCCCAGGCTTTATTATTTTTTGAAACAGCCCTTGTTTATAATTAGAACTAGAGAACCTTGAACCAGTCTGCCTCAGAGTCCTCCAAGTGATCATGAGCAAACTGTAGAAGAGCCTTGACATGACACTTTGAAAGTAAAAGTACCTTACGGGCTCGCCTGGAATGGAGACCATTGCCGTGGAGTATGTTACTTATGATATTGATTGAAACCAATGTTCTCACCGACAAGAGATCTTCCCGCAGCGCCCTCCTTGTTGTCCTTGGGTCAGCTTAGACCATTTGGATAAGCCTGGCCGTTGCATGGGAGTAAACTTTAAACGGCTGCCCAGGCCGTGAAAGATTAACAGTAGTTCCATAAGCCTTCCCCTTCCAGATGATGCTCCCAATAATGGCCCAACTCCTTGGAAAGGGTTTTCGTATCCTTTGTCAGCCTTGTTGTCAAGGCTGTCCGCAAGGGCAAAAACAAAGGAACCTGGAGGAAACCCACGCGCACATAAAGGAAGAACATGAAGACTCCACCCAGATCGGGATTCGAACCTCCCCGTTTGTACATTATTTATTTAAAAATGTTATTAATTGACCACAAATTTGTCCTCTGACATGAAAACATGTAGCATACCCGGTATGCTGGAGAGGGACAATAAATCCATTTGCTGCCATAAAACTACAATACATGAAAAAGTTAGACTTGTGGACAATATTTATATCATCATTAAATTTGTGGAATTGAATGGCTGACCTGACAGTTGATGTACTTTATACTGAGATCAGGTATATTCAGTCAGATGCATATTCATAAAGACTTTTTAAATTTAGTTTACTGGTAGTGGCAAAACACATCGCAAACTTATAATGTAATAGATGGGGAAAGACTTTGAGCAGACAAACATATGAATGCATACATAGAGAAAATTAAATATTCAATAGCTCCATCTTGCCCAAATTTAGAGAAGACTAACTGGAAAAGTAGCTCTCTTAAGACAGGCAGTTAAACTCAACAATTTGTATCTGGCTGTGATACAAAAACATTACCTGTTGTTCCACAGTGCAATCCTTAACCTTTTGTACCCTACCCAGTTAGTGGGACTTTACATTGTGCTGTCTTCTATATGTATTTTTTCATGAATTCTTATTTCCTGATCTACATTTGATATGGTCTGCTAGGTTATTGTCAAAGTAAAGTAAATCGGACCCAAAAGGCAACAATTAGCTTTGCTTTAGTACAACAATGTAATTTAGAAAAGCAGTAAGAGAATTATAAGAAAAAAGTCAGACATATCAGTGATGTCCAAGTTTATGGATAAAACAGAATGTCCAATGAGGTGCCAAATCCAAATTAGCAAGAAGTACATGACAGTATGGAAGAATTATTGGAAAACAGAGATTATTGAATTCAGGTGTGTAAATCAAGCACCTCACCATTTATACACCAAACACAGTTGAAAATATTGTAGAAATTGTTAGGGTTAGGGTTAGAATCTATTTTGAATATTCCCAATATAATACATTTACATTTAGCAGATGCTTTTATCCAAAGTGACTTACAAATGAGAGAACAACATAAGTTCGTAGTTACACTGTTACACTGTAGAATTATCAAACCTTTTTTATTTCAAGTGTTTGTGGAAGAGATGTGTTCTGAGTTATTTCTTGAAGGTGCTAAAGGACAGAGTTGGGATGATCTTTCCACCATTTTGCAGTGGTGAACAACACTGAGGGAGAATTGAAAACCTCATTGAGGTTAAATCACCAGGGGTCATTCATCACTAGAGCGAAGTAAATGAGTTAGGGTAAGGAAGGGAGAGGGGGCAGATCCAGAGAGTGTTCTGTAGGCCAGAGTACAAAGGCCACAGTATTTTTTAAAAACAGTTTAAAGCAAAATTTAAAAATGTTCTAAAGACAAATCAGGGTCTAGCCCAATACTAGCAAGGTGTACCTTGTCTATAATTTGCAGATTCACTGTAATGCTTAATTTATTAATAATAAATTGCTTTCTGTTGAAGTGATAATATTGGAGAGCATTAATCCCCCCCCCTTCTCTCAACCTTTACTCAACAGCAGGCATGAAAAGAACAGCTTATAAGTGAGGGAAAAAGCTGTGGTTTTTCGTCTGTAATCATTGCTCCAACACCCCCCCCTCACCCCCTTGTTTTCTGTTGTGTTTGGCTGGTATAGCATGTGCAATATTCTTCCAAGGTCAGGCCATGAAAGCTGAGTTTAACCAGTAAATTACTCTCATCTGCAAAAATATGATCAGCAGGTGATGTTCTTTGTGTTAGTTTCTCAGGGTTGTGTCAGGAGATTGCCAAAATACATGCAGCCTTTGCACTGTAGGAAAACCTCAACAATTCTCTAACAGAGAACATATATATCTTATTTGTGTTCAGTTCCCAGGAGATTAGTTAATATTGTAATTAATAGTTTTTAAATCATGCATGTGCCATTTCTTTTTTAAAAAAAGCATCTTAATTCTTATTATTGATTTTCTTTCCAATTGCTATTTTTGCATATCAGTTAAGTTAGCAATAAAATTTTATTTAGATAACATTTTATATATCGAGTTTGTTTGATTATTTATTTGTCGGCAGACTGAATAAATGTAATAATTGCAGGCATTTTGGTCAGACCAGCTTTTTAACAGCTTTTACGTTGTTGTTACTTGGTCCAGGACAACTTTGGTGGGTTGAAGATATAGTTCCTGGCAAATATTATCATCAGAGTCTGGAACAATTTGTCAAACAAAAACTTTGGCCACAAGGTATAACAGGTTATGATCCCATTCAGGAACAATGTGTTTTTCCCACCCGTTTGATTCCTATAGTGTGCACTGCGGGTCTTCAATTTAATTACAAGACATTTAACTATTCAAGCTGCAAAAAAGGCTGTATTCCTGTTTTAATTACTGCTGTATAGTCTTCTTCTCAGATAAAATTTAACTATTACATTTAGATAATCTATCTGTCTGTGGGTTTCTAAAGTCCCTGCCACTTGCATGCCATAAAGGCAACGAAAAACCTCTTATTCTTCCCGTAGCATTATATGTTTTAACTTATAAAGGCTGCATACTTTCAACAATGGAGCTGTCACACTTTGATTTTGAGTTTGCTTTGTGTGTGTTTCTCAGTTCCAGTCCTTTCTGTTAATTAACCACCAGCTTTAGTTGATTAGTGCTAGTTTGTGTTAATTAACTGGTATCTTTGTTCCTTATTTAAGCCTGTTTCAGACCTCTGCAGAGCAGATGTCATCGCCAATGCTTTAATCCAGATCCATGTGATGTTTTCTTGTTTGCTTTGTGGTTTTGATTTATGAATAAAATTTACTGTGTTTTGACCACTACCTGGTACTCAGTGTATGTCTCTGCACTGCTCTCACGGAGCAAGCATTACAGGAGCCACCAGTAGGTGCCTTAATTACCTCTAATGAACATCTATTGCCATAGGCTGTGCCTCCCCCACCACCACCCCCAAGTGTGCTGCATCATTAAATGATCACAGTATCATTTAAGGCTTTGTGTGGTATGTAATATGTGCATTTGCCCTAAGATATTTGATATAGATTTTGTTATGTTAATTAAAAAAAATATTGTAAACTATTATGCTTTGTCTTATGTCATTTATTTAACTAGTGCATAAAAATAATAGGAGACACAAAAATGTATCTGGCTAACCATATAACTAATTCTTAAATTTTGCAGATTTTAATGTCGGCTAAAACAAATATTTAATATACAATAAACAACAAAGAATCATACACTCATCCATCAATCATGCGCGATGATTGATGCCATCAACCATGAACGCGTCTCAATCCACGGATCAGCTACACATACTTTGTGTGCAAGGGCCCTTCCTCTTCAAACTTCGGCAAGAAATGATGGAACTATCTAAGGTCATTGGATCCATTTTGGAGCGTCAAGACCGTTTGGAACAAGGATTTCATCAGCCCACTGGAACTACTGCCTCTACGGCGTCTTCCGATGCTTCCGGGTTTTCCGCCGCTGCAGGTTCAGTGGCATCCCCGCTTTCGGTGGTTGAGCCAGAGCTATACGACAGAAATCCAAAGGTCTGTGAGCTATTCCTTCTACAATGTTCCGTGTATGTCCGCCTGCTACTGATGAACAAAAATTTCATTCATAATTTTGTGCTTGCGCCGATGCACTGGCAACTGTGGATCTGCTCTATGGAGCGCCTGCAGAGACAAATTGATTTTTTATTTTTTTCCAATGATTTTTTTGGTTTTTGGAGCGTTTTAAAAGAACATTTTTTCACCCGCGTCAGGGTTGTACTGTAAGAGAACTGCTATATGAACTTCAGCATGGTTCTTGCTCTGTGGCAGATTATTCTATGGAGTTTCAAACCCTGGCCGCACACAGTGGATGGAATGAACCAGCTCTAATTGTGGCATATCATTTCAGTCTGTGGAGAGAGATTTCGGCAAAGCTGACATACAAGGATGCTGAGATGACCCTGTCTGAGCTTATTTCAGCCTTTATTAAGTTTGTATCAGCTTTGGCAGACTTGAAAGAACACTCTATCTAGGTCCACAATGTTAAGGCCTGCTACTCCTCGCTCTTCCTCACCGGACTCAGAGACGCCTATGCAGGTGGAATCTATCCACCTTTCTGCCAGTGAGAGCAGCAGTTGCATCAGAGGGCACTTATGCCTGTATTTTGGTGCCAATAATCAGTACTTGTATGCTGGCCCCACTTGTCCCTCTAATCGGGAATCGCGGTTTCTACCGCACGGATTAGAGCTATCACGTCAGCCATAGGTGTAAACCCATATTTTCTGTTATAGTATCATTTGCTAATCAGTTCGTGAAAACAACTGTGCTTATTGATTCTGGGTCTAAGGATAATTTTTTGGACACCACTCTGGCTGATCGGTGGGGTCTTCCCACAACCACCTTTCGGGCCATTCGGGTCAGTTCAGCAGATGGTCATCCCCTGCACCCGGGTTGCATCACACACTCCACTATCTCTTGTACTCTTTCTATCAGCGCATTGCATAATGAAACTTTGTTCTTTATTTTTATTTCCTCTCCCTCTTTTCACCTCTTTTCTAAGGACATTATCCATTGGTGCTCTGAGAGTCCGTTACCTGCCTGTTTGTTTGCTAAGGTATTTAGCTAATTCCCTACCGCCTCACTGTAATTCCAACTGTGCGATTGATCTCATTGTCAAATGTCAAATGTCATTGTCAATGTCAAACTACCTAGGGTTGATCCGAGCTGGGTCATGCATGATTGCATTGCTGATTCATTTGCTAAGGGTATTATCTGGTCCTCTAAATCTCCTGTGTCTTCTGGGGTTTTTTTGTTTCCAAGAAAGATTCGTCCCCTGGGTCTTGTAAAGATTATAGAATGCTTAACCAGGCTACCCGCTAATCGCCTAGCCCTCTTCCCCTCGTCCCTTCCTCCTTGGAGAGACTCAAGTCTGCCACAATATTTTCCAAATTTGACCTGAGTAATGCTTACAATTTGGTACGCATTTAGGAGGGGGCCAAGGACAGATTAAAGATAGTCTGGGCCCCTGGGCAAAGAGTTGCACAGGATCCCCCCTCCCCGCGCACCACCCCTCCCAAAAAACATAAATAAATTAATACATTAAACAACCTGTCACTAACTAACCCTAACTCAAGAGTCTTATATCTCAAGAGTTTTATATAAGTTTCTTTCTACTCTTCTTTCTTGCAAAGTCATCCACTAATTTATCAAAATTAAGCTGTCTGACCAAATCTGATTCAATGGCCAGAAGTGACAGTGAGTTCAGGCGGTTTTGGCGCATCCTAATCCTGAGTTAATTCTTAATACGAGCCAGTTTGGAGATTGAACTCTCCCCTTCACAATTTGTGATAGGCACAGTCAAAAAAAGTTTAAGTGCTATGTAGACATTTGGAAAGGTTGACTGTAAATTCAAATTTATCATGGTTTTGAGCATTTTAATAGGATGTTTTTACTAGGGGGCGAATGGTAGACACTCTTTTGTTACCACGTTGGGCCAGTATGAATATCAGGTTATGCCTTTTGTCCTCACTAATGCCCCTGGCATTTTCCAGTCATTTATAAACGAGGTACTTAGGGATTTTCTTGAGGATTTCGTCCTAGTTTATATTGACGATATAAATTTTTTCTACCGATTTAGAAACTCAACCTGGCATGTTTCATCTGTTCTACAATGTCTTTTATAGCACAATCCGTTCGTTCATACAGAAAAGAGTTTCATATATCCTTTTTGGGCTATGTTTTGTCTGCTGATGGGTTACAGATGGACCCTGGGCAGGTTAAAGCTATTTTGGATTGGCCGGTCCTACCACCATTAAGAAATTACAGCGATTTTTGGGGTTTGCTAACTTTTATTGTAAGTTCATTCATTCCTTTAGTACACTTTCAGTTCCGCTTACCAACTTACTTAGGGGTGGATCATGTCTTCTTGTGTAGAATTTTGAGACTAATTGTCACACCTACAGCTTCCAAACATCCTCCACTGTCTCCACCTACAGCTCACACACCTCTCTCCCCTGAGTTCTGATTCTGCACCCTGCCCTGCTAATTGAGTTAATTAGCTTAATTGGTTTTTACCACCTCCAGTCCTTATTTACAGGGCACAGATGCTGGTGCTCCTTGTGTTTCCTCGATGTTGCTACACACTTCTATTGGACACCGTCACCGTTCTTTTGTTCTCTCTCCTCTTCTAGTGAGTCACCAGTGGGAACGTCTCGGCCTCCTGCCACCTGTCGGCTTGGTACCGTCCCAACTGCTGGAGCCTGGAGCTCGGTTCTTTTGTCACTATTTTATGTGCTACCAACACATGTACTTTTTGTTGCATTTGCTGAATTAAAAGGTGACTCACTGCACATCCTGTCGTTGCCTCATTCAAGAGCGCCGTGACACTAATCAAGCGTATTTTAAAATTCACCTCTGCTCCAGTCTTGGCTCAGCCTGACCCCGATCTACCATTTTTTGTTGAGGTAGATGCTTCTTCTACTGGGGAGGGAGCGATTTTGTCCCAAGGTACAGAAGTCAACTCCAGAGGTCAACGGCCAGTATCGCCCTTGTTCCATAAGTTGTCTCAGGCAGAAAGGAATTATAGCACTGGGGATCATGAGTTACTCGCCATTAAGGTCGCATTAGACGAATGGCATCATTGGCTTATGGGGGCTAATCATCCCTTTGTGGTTATTATCGACCATAAGAACCTGAAAAACCTTAAGGAAGCTAAGCGATTAAATGTTCATCAGTGGAGATGATCGTTGTTCTTTAACAACTTTAATTTTACCATTTAGTTTCAGCCAGATCATAATAATATTCCAGCCGATGCTCTCTCTCTCCTTCACCCTTGTAGCAAGGCGGACTTACCTCTTGACTCCCCTATTCTCCCTGATAGGTGCTTCACTAACTCATTGTATTGGTAGCTTCATCATGAAATTGAAAGTTCTCTACGGTCAGTACCCACTGCTCCTAAGTCTTTTCGCACTTGTCTTATTACTTGGGCTCATTCATTCCTTTGTTCTGGTCTTCCAGGGGTGGAACATACTATAATTTGATAAAAATATATTTACTCTTCTCCGTAAATATTGGTGGGAGACTTTAAACTCTGATGTACAACAATTTGTGCATTCATGTTCAATTTCTGCAGCTTGTAAGATACCTAAAATTTGCTGCTGGTTAACAACTACGCTTACTGGTTCCTTCGCATCCCTGATCTTATTTGGTTATAGACTTTGTATCAGATTCACCTTGTTGTGATGGTTTTACCACTGTACCAGTATTTTGTGTTTTGTTTAGCATCCTTTTTCTTTCTCTGGAGAAATATTTTAAGTTTATTTAATAAACTGTATCGACATTGATCCTGTCACAGTTCTGTCCTGGTCCGTCGACCTTGGCGGGGCGGCCGACCTCTAGGCCATGGGGCGGGACGGTCAGGGTGATCCCGGTGGAACTCCTGGATCATGTTAGGGTCCAAGATGTCCTCCGCCGGAACCCAGCTCCTCTCCTCAGGACCCTCCCAATCGACCAAGTATTGCACCTTGCCCCCGGCGCCGGCGGTGGTGTGGGAGCTGAAGGTGTACGGCGACCTCATAAACAACGGCCTCCACCCGGTATGGGCCCAAAAACTGGGCAAGGAGCTTATGCGTACCCCAACGATACCTGATATCCCGGGTAATGAGCCAGAACATGTCACCCACCTTAAACCGAGGAGTGACACCCCGCGAGCGATCTGCGAACTGTTTGTACCTTCGTATCACCGCCAACCCGCTGGTGTACCAAGGACCATACCTCCTCGCTGCGGTTCATGGCTGAACCCAGCGGTACCAGACCACGCCATCTTGCCGTCAGTGAACTTCATGGTGTACCGTATGGACAGAACAGTGGACTCGTGGAAGTCTAAAGGTGGTGGAGTTTGTGTTTTTGTAAACAATCACTGGTGCAACAACACCGGTGTTGTTACACTGTCACGCTCCTGTACACCGAACCTGGAACTGCTCGCACTCAAGTTTCGTCCCTTCTATCTTCCTCAGGAATTTACTTCGGTCATTGTTACGACAGTCTACATTCCACCCCAGGCCAACACGGACACCACGCAGTGTGAGCTTCATGACGTGCTCACACAGTTCCAAACTCATCACCGGGACGCCGCGCTTATCGTCATTAGCGATTTCAACAGCGCTAACCTCAGACGTGCAGCACCGGAGTTTCATCAGCTCATCCGCTGCCTAACCAGAGGCAACTGGACACTGGATCATTGTTACACCATTATTAAGAACAGTTACAGGGCTCAGTCTCATCCACCGTTTGGGAAGTCCGACCATGCCGCCATCTTTCTGATGCCAAAATATGAACAAAGGCTGAAACAGGAAGTCGTGGCTCAGAGGGAGGTGCCACGCTGGACCGACCAATCAGTGGACACCCTGCAAGACGCTCCGGATGACGAAAATTGGGACATGTTCCAAACCAGCTGTGCTGATGACGTCAGTTTGTTTGCAGACTCTGTAGTGAGCTTCGTTGGGAAGCTGGGTAATGACACGGTTCCCAGAATCACCGTCAGGATGTTTCCCAACCAGAAGCCATGGAAGAATACATCTGTCCGTGATGCTTTAAAGCTTACACAGCTGCATAACTCAGGACTCATCAGCAACAATATGAAGGGGTGTGTTTTGAGTCCTTTGTTGTACTCATTATACACCTATGACTGCGTGGCCACCTCCAGTTCCACAACCATCATTAAGTTTGCTGACGACACCATTGTAGTAGGTCTGATCTCCAACAACGATGAGAGGGCCTACATGGAGGAGATTACACATCTGGAGACCTGGTGCCAGGATAATAATCTCCAACTCAACGTCAGCCAGACTAAGGAGCTGATAGTGGACTACAGCAAGAAACAGACGAGGAGCTTTCACCCTGTGAGTATCAATGGAGCTGCAGTAGAAAGGGTAGACAGCTTCAAGTACCTTGAAGGTCACATCGCGCAGGACCTATCTTGGTCCTGCCACATTAACAAACTGGCAAAGAAGGCTCGTCAGCGTCTCTACCACCTCAGATGTCTCCAAGACTTCAGGCTGCCCTCCAAGGTCCTGCAGAATTTCTACTCCTGCGCCATCGAAAGCATCCTCACAGGGAACATCATAACCTGGTTCGGGAACAGCACCCATCTGGACAGACGGTCACTACAAAGGGTGGTACGTTCGGCCGAACGCACCATTCGAGTAGCACTTCCAGACCTCCAGACCATGTACAGGAAGCGGAAGCCAAAAAGAAAGACCTCAGTCATCGTGACAACAAGCTCTTCACTCTATTGCCATCAAGACGCCGTTTTCATGTCCTGAAGGCAAACACAGAGAGGATGAGGAGGAGCTTCTTCCCAACGGCGATTCGGACCCTGAACCACGACTAAACATAATCCCACCCACAACACCTTCAGAACTAAAACAACTTTTAACCCTGCATTGTATTATTTGCAAATAAAGGCACAACTCACTTTAACTCACTTTAACCTAAATTATAAGACCATTTCAGTTCATCTGTTGTTCAGTTCATCATGCAATAATTGTACGGTTCTCTTTTTTTTTTTTACAAATTTTGTGTAAATACATAGTTAAATTTTATTTTTATTTTATCTTTATTCTATTTTTCTTATCTCCGTAAATTTAAACTTTATGTGGAGAAGTCCGGAAAGAATTTTTACTGCTGGCTGTACAATGTATATCTTTGTATGTGACTAATATAAACCTGATTTTGATTCGGAAGGGAAGAGGGACATATTGGACCCCCTCAGGACAATTTAGAGGGACAGAGATGTTGCGCGATGCCTCCTGGATCTGTGTGTCCAGCTTCCACTGTATCCGACCCAGAAACCTATGTGCGGGATGATAGGGCTCCCCTGGACTGGGTCAGAAATGGATGGGCCGTGGAGTCGGGACAGGGCATCTGCCCGGCTGTTCTCTGACCCCGGACGAAAGGAAATCTGTCGAAATCAAGACGAATTGGTTGAAGAATGATGAACTCTAAGTTTTTGTGATCTGTGAGGATGAGTACCGGGTGCGGGGGACCCCATGAACGCCACTCCTCCAAGGCTAGCTTAATAGCCAATAGCTCCCGGTCCCCGATCCCGTAGTTGCACTCGGCCGGAATGAATTTGCGTGAGAAATATGCAATCGGCCGCGCGTTAGTAAGGCCCCCTGTGGACTGGGATAGGACGGCCCCACTACAGAATGCGTCCACCTCTACGATGAACTGGCGCTCGGGGTCTGGATGGGCCAGGAATGGTTTGGTAGTGAAAAGTCTCTTAAGGGTGTTAAAGGCCGATCTGCCTCCGTGCTCCAGCGCAGCGTAGAGGGGCCTCCTTTGAGGCAGGAGGTGAGAGGAAGCGCCACCTTGCTGAAATTGGGAATGAAACGTCTGTAAAAATTAGCGAAGCCTAAAAAACGTTGGAGGTCCCGGGGTGAGGCCGGTGTCGGCCAGTCCAGGAACGACTGGACCCTGCCAGGGTCCATCTCAATCCCTTTAGGGGAGATGATAAACCCTAAGAACGAGATGGTCTCCCGGTGAAACACACACTTCTTCCCCTTAACATACAATCCGTTGGCGAGGAGACGAGATAGGACGTGCTGAACTAGGGTGACATGGGAGGTCAGATCACCCAAAAACACCAGCACGTCGTCGAGATACACGATCACCACTTGATGTAAAAATTTGCGAAGCACGTCGTTAATGAAGGCCTGGAAGACCGCGGGGGCATTCGTGAGGCCGAAGGGCATCACACGGTATTCGTAATGCCCTGAGGTGGTAATGAACGCAGTCTTCCATTCTTCTCCCTTCCAAATTCGGACCAGATTGTATGCATTGCGCAGGTCTAATTTAGTGAACACACACGCACCGTGAAGCAGCTCCAAGTTGGCAGTAACCAACGGGAAGGGGTAAGGGAACTGCTTGGTAGCTTTGTTGCACTCCCTGAAATCAATATACAGACGCAGTTTGCCACCTTGTTTGGGTACAAAGAAGAACCCTGACGCGGCCGGGGATTTCGAGGGGCGAATAAAGCCATTCCGTAGGGCCTCCTCGATGTAGGCGTGCATGACCCGTGTCTCAGCAACTGATAAAGGGTACGGGCACGCGTGTGGTAATTTAGCCCCCGGCACCAGGTCAAAGGCGCAATCGTAGTGACGATGGGCGGGGAGTGTATTGGGGCGGTGCTTACTGAAGACCTCCGCCAGGTCTGAATATACATCCGGTACCTGAGAAGGCAGCTGGGCCTTTGGGGACACCTGGGACGAGGAGAACAGATGGCAGGGAGGCGGTCGCGAGCACTCCTGTTGACGACCAAGAGCGGATCCGCAACAAACGGATCCTTATCAGTTCATCCAGCGATGCACGGAAGTCCCGTTCCGCGATTTCGCGCTGGATGTCACAGCGAAGCCCCTCCCGGAACATCACCGTCAGTACCGATCCACTCCAGCCCGTCCGTGCCTCCAGGACTCGAAACTCCAGAGCGTAGGTGAACACCGACCGGGTCCCTTGACGTAGCCGGTTTAGCTGTGGTCGCACCCCCTCTCCCTCCAGGGGGTGAGCGAAGGCAGTGCGGAATGTCTCATGGAATGCAGCGAATGACCGGCACTCAGGACCCTGTGCCTCTCAGATGGCGGTCGCCCACTCGCCATCCCTGCCCATCAGCCGCGAGGGTGCAGCGAATGACCGGCACTCAGGACCCTGTGCCTGTCAGATGGCGGTCGCCCACTCGCCAGCCCTGGCCATCAGCCTCCAGGGGGTGAGCGAAGGCAGTGCGGAATGTCTCATGGAATGCAGCGAATGACCGGCACTCAGGACCCTGTGCCTCTCAGATGGCGGTCGCCCACTCGCCAGCCCTGCCCATGTTGGGTGGCTCTGGAAGTAGTGCGCGCACTGCATCAAGAAGCAGCGGCATCTCTTCGGACTTCCATCATAGCGTTCGGGCTCTGAGAGATTGTACGGGGCAGCGGTGGGTGGGGGAGGCATGTCGGAGTCCGACGGAAGCGATAATGGTGGCGGTGGTGAGCCGGCGATCCCAGAGCCGGAGCCGCCGCGCTCCAGCTCAGACAGTCGTCCCATCAGGGTCTGGATCGGTCGGGTCATCTCACCCAGTCCGCTCTGGAGCTCCATCAGGGCGCGTCCCTGCACCTGTAGAACCTCCTCCGTGGGCTCCATCCGCTTTATTGTTGGCAGAGTTTTATGTCACAGTTCTGTCCCGCTGCAGTTGGAAACGTAGAAGCGTGATACTTTGAAAAAAACAGAGTTTATTTTTTCTCTCTTAAGAGTAGTGGGGGAATGCCCCAAAACGAGAAATGTCCACGTAACAAAAAAGAGAGTACAGACTTCACCAGGAACCGTGGCTCACGTCCGAGCCGGTGCGGATGCAGCGTCAAGCACGGAGGAAACGGGGGCATAAGAGTCGGGAATACCAAGACTATGTCACGCAGGGATCGCGTTCCTGGAGAGAGGCAGCGGGTTAGCGTAGCAAACGCGAACAGCGTCGCTAGGTGTGAGCATGCCGAATACCGGCGCACTCCGAACCAACGAGAGAGATCAGACCAAAACCGGAACCAAAAAAAACTGCGCCGAGGAGTCTGGGACGGCGGCTTGAGAAGCCACTCCAGCCGATGGGAAACACCTGAAACTAATAATCAGGAGAGGGTGATCGGTGATGCGGTGAATGAGCGGCAGGTGTGGAAGTGGGTGTGTGTGGAACGGTGCGTGGAGGAGAGGGGCATGTATGTGTACATGTAGAAGTGTGTGTGTGCGGAGCGGTGAGAGGAGAAGCGGAGCGTGAACGGATATGTGTGACAGATCTGTGAGTTGTGCAGTCCTTTTGTACGACGTTGACAAGAGGACACTACCTGCAAGTGTTAAATAACGTGTTGCAGCTAAAAAATAATTACCCCTTTTGCAATTGTCCAATGGCAGGCTTGTACCTATTTGCTTAGTAAAATCTAGTTGGTGACCATTTTTTGTCCAGGCAGGGAATATTACAGTAATATATATATATATATATATATATATATATAGGCGGCACGGTGGCTTAGTGGTTAGCACGTTCGCCTCTCAGCGCTAGGGATTCCCGGTTCGAATCCCCATCTGGGTGGAGTACATGTTCTCCCCGTGTCTGCGTGGGTTTCCTCCTGGTTCTCCGGTTTCCTCCCACAGTCCAAAAACATGGATCAAGTTAATTGAGTTCTCAAAATTGCCCTGTTTAGAGTGTGTCTGTGTGAGTGAGTGTGTGCCCAGCGATGGATTGGCGCCCTGTCCTGGGTCTATCTGCCCAGCGCCCGAGATGCTCTCCCCTGGATGGGCATGGGGAACCCCACCGCGACCCTAATAGAGGATAAGCGGAAGATAATGAATGAATGAATATATATATATATATATATATATATATATATATATATATATATATATATATATATATATATATATATATATATATGTATTTGTTAAAAACAACAAAGTACAGCAATATTTTTAGTACTGGCCAATAGGGAATACAGCAGCACCCTAAGAATCCACTCGTACATGCTATTGACTTACATTGGAACATTGGAAAATTAATAAAGAGTTTTGGGTGAGGTCTTTGGTAATAATGTGATGTCAACATGGTCTGTATAGTCTATAGTCTGTATAGTAGATACTTTTTTATGGAAGACACATTTTACTTATTTGAATTTCCATTTCATCCCAAATAATGGTGCACAGATGTAGTGACTAATATATAAAAGTAGTTGCTTTTTAAGATGTTCGCGTGCACGATCTGTCACAAAGAGAGAGGGAGAGAGATTCTGATGTCCTCCTGTGCTCATGTACTCAGCTCCAACCCTGTCTGCCCATGGGCACCCGGCAGCTGCCCTCCAGCATGTAGCCATTTGCACGTCATCAGACGAATTGCTGTCCTCCAACTTCCCCTCCGATACCTACACACGAGCGGCAGGTCCCAGCACTATTCCGCACCTCCCTGAGGTGACATGCCATGGTCGTGTGACGCATGACATCTGAAACTTCTGCTAGCCCTTCCCACTCTACTTTGCTTTACTAAAAGAATTGGGACAGCGCCGTGCATCTCCACTGAAGAACGTGCCTGCAAGCTTGCAGTTGTCATTCTTGGACCACATGCATCCTTATTAGTCCCAGGATTCAACAACAAGAATGGCCACCAACACGTCTACATACAAGATACATTGGGCTCTGCGTACAGCTTTCACATAAACATGCTGGTGCCCACCGTGACCCCAGACCCAGTATCAGGTCCATGGCATCTCTCTCTTCACGGCATGCATTCTTAGTGCTGGGGATCCATGTTTAAATCCTGATCGGGTGGAGTTTCCATGTTCTCCCTGTGTCCTGTGGGTATTCTTGAGGTTCTGCGGCTTCCACAAAAACTTGGATGCTCTAAATAATATTTCCCCTATATAGTGTTTGAGTAAGCGTGTGCTCAGTGATGGTTTGGTGCCCTTTTCCCTGGATGCATTCCTTCCCAATTATTCTAGTCCCTTGTATAGGATTAACTGTACGTCTTGGGCTCTCTCACCCTAAGACCCATGTTTATTTCCCTGATACACACAAAAGGTGCTTCTACAAAAGATATTACAGGCTCTTCCTTTTTCTGTTAAGGAAATTACTTTGACTCTGTTCTCTGCTGGGGACATTGCTCAGACTTCCTGTTTACTCAGAGTGTTCCGATGCTCCACCCTCCTGTGCCCTGTTCATCACTTCACCTTCTGACTACGTGGTCTCTGCTGAGGACCTTACTGTCTCAGGAAAGAAAGAGGCCCTAATTCCTGCTGTAACATTCTGGAGTTCTTTCTACTGTTAATCTCATCTAGATATTTAACTTAGCCTGGGCTGGCTGAGTTGGAGTCTCATCATGCATCTGTCTCAAAGTTTTAAGGACAGAACAGTAGACTTCCTCCACCTAAGATTGTGGCCTGCTTGCTATATGAGCCTGTGAATGTTGCAGGCTGGTTTCCATCTGGACATTGGGCCCTGCCCAGTTCCTTTAGGGTGGTTTGGTTGTTTTTTTTCTTATGAGCCTTTTCCACACTTCTGTATTATCTCATAAATCATCAGTCTTGCATTAGGATGGAAGGTTGGGGGCAGGGGTGCAGAGACAAACACTGTATTGTTCAAAATATATAACCACATTTCTTTCTGTTTACTTTTATTAGTTTCTGCATTATTCTGTAAAATTCAATGTCTAAATATATTGTATCTTTTATTTGTATTAAAATAGCCCTAAGAATGTTTTTGCTTAGTGCTAAAATGTTTATTGCTTTATTGTTTTCTGTTTTTATTTTAAGGCTGTGGTTAATATTATACTGGACAATTTTTCCAGAACACCCCCCAAACAATTCACAACTCATATACTTTTCTTAATAGTTAGTCTTGGTTTTCACAAGATTTCTTCCTATAAAAACAAAATAAATACCAGTAAGTTTTTATTTTGACTGTCTTTTCAGCTTGGTCTTTTGGGTTTATTTTCGAAAATTATAAAGCTGCTTTAAGACAATGTACCATTGTTTTTTTTATTTTACATCATACAGTTTAATCATTACTGATAAAGACACGGAGCTTATATTTTTGTGAATAAATCTGACGCATAGCAGAGCCTTTGTTTAATAGTACACATTTATGTTTATTAACTGGTGTCTTTGTTCCTTATTTAAGCATGTCTCAAACCTCTGCAGACCAGAGGTCATCTACTATGGTTTATTCCACGTCCATGTGAGTTTTTGCTTTGTGTTTTAAATTATTAAATAAAGTTACTGTGTTTTGACTGCTACCTGGTATTGACCGAGTGTTACATTCAGCATAATTTGTTTCCACGTTCAAATAATTTGCCCAGTCCTTTAATAATCAGTCTAAATGTCACAACTGCCCCTAGATTGCGCAAGTGCCGACTATGTCAGGGCAGCTCATGCTAAACTACAGGTAGAGATACTATGCAGAAATGAGAACAAACCAGTGTAATTTAAACAAATAGGATTTATCAACAAAACAACAACAAAAACATCATCCAAGAAAGCTAAACAAGTTTGAATATAAGATCTGTAATGGACATACCAAATAAACAGAAATTAACACAAATAAGAAAACCCTAAAAAGAAAGGATGCGCAATAGTTCGCATAAACAAACCTAGAACCTAGAACTAAACCAAAGAAGAAAACCACAACTAGTATCAATGTGCCAATATGCACATGCATGAACCTACCTGGCAACCATCAGCTAAAGAAGATGAAAAATAGGATGTGAAGCTAAACTGTGAACCCATAACTGCCGACGCATGGAGAGAAATGTATCCCACCTGACATTACCCCCCCCCCCCTTCAAGTGCCACAAAACCAGATGGGTGCCAAAAGAACACAAAGAAAAAGGAGGGCTGGAGGTACTCTCAGCACCGATGAAGTCACTAGAGGCATGTAGTGTGCCATTAACTGGACTGATTGCACTCTCGGCACTACCAAAATGCAGTGTTTACTCAACTGAATGCGCTCTCGGTGCTAACATAATCTCTAGAGGTACTTTGAGTACCGACCGAGTTGCAGGTGGTACCTAGTGTAGTGACCAAGTCGCAGGAGGTACCTGGCATACAAACCAAGTTGCAGGCTGACTCACAGGGGACACTCTGTGCGCAGGCTGCCTCATGGGGGTGCTCTGAATGCAGGCTGAAGTCAGGAAAGCAGGTGATAAAGAGGGCAGAGCAAAGAAGAGAGACCACAGTGACAAGGAAGATGCAGAAACACAAAAGATGAAGGCGAACCAAAAGACACCACAGAACTGCATGGATGTAGCTCACTGGGCGCAGGTGCAAACAGCACATGTACTAGGCTTGTTTTTTAGCACCAGCCCCACCCCCAGTGAGGCCATTATTTAGACCACTAGACCTGCTGGGGACATACATGAAACTACTAGACACTCTGGGGGCATACTTGAAACCACTAGATCTTCTCTGCTCACTGTAACTGGGTTTGACCACTTGCTCTTGCTTGGGACTTCTACAAGGCAAAACGGAGAGGGGAGGCTGGCTGGAAATATGCTTGTGACAGGGGAACAGAGGGAGATAAAAGAAAAAATGAGGAAGATTTTAATGGAAAATAGTGGCAGAAGCATGGCCTTGTTTATAAAATCAGGAGAGTTTTGCAAGGTGAAGGCCAGGAGAATATGATCCTTAAAGGAAGAATCATCTAAATCATCATCAGAGACAACATCACAATCGATACCCTCCTAAGCACAGAACGATTCTTACCCAGAATGGCAAATTAACTCGACCTCCCTATATGGAACAAATGAACAATAGCACACCATAGAACATCTTATATCTATAGCTAAGGAGGAATGGTTCCAAATAAGCACCATAGCGCAGAGAGGGTCCAGGAGGCACAGGCAAGAGAGTCAGTATTTCTTTTCTTTTTACGATGAATCGAAACAAAAGAACACAACGAATCAGACAACACGTGACCCAAAACAATGCCGGACAACAGAAGTATATAAACGTAAAACATACCATGTGATAAAACAAAAGCAACCAATGAAAATAACCAACTAATAAACTACTACCGGTGGGGTGTAATGTAGGTCGAGGAGTGTACCCGCAGTCCACCGGATGCAAAGGCTACGGAGCAGGGTCCTTATGTACGGCCGCCGAGTAGACGAAGCAGGGGCCTTTTGAGAGAGCGCGGATACAGGGCTATCTCGGGTACACACAGACGCTGGGTTGTCTCAGGCACTCAGTACGAAACTGAGGAAGGCTTATTCTGAACGTCAGCGGGCAACTGGTCTGGCACGGAGGGCAACTGGTCTGGAACCAAAGGCTGCTACTCCGGAACCACGAACATATCCATAAGCTCCGTGCAAGAAAACCCTGGAGGAGACCAGGGGCCCAGTCCACTACAAGAGCGAGAATCTGCATTCTCTGTCTCCCCCTCCTTTGCTTCCTGCATACAGAACACAGCTGCCAGTTTAACAGCATATATGACAGACAAAACATCACATACTACACTATCAGGGATTTCTGGGACACACACGGGAGGAGGACGACACTGGGGACCACCACCAACTGAAGCACACCCATCAGACATCAAACAACCCACAGACAACCGAACGTTCACTGTCCCCAGACCCCACACTCTCCACAGGGACAGCAGGGGGCACAGATACCACGCAGGGAACACCCTCCTCAATGAAGCTGGGAGGAGGCTAAGCCCTGCCTCGACGCCTGCGCCAGCTCCAGCATGTAGGCTGGGGCACCGTTTGATGAGGTTGGAGGTGCTTAATCGCACACCTCGCGAAGTCACACATGGACTTCCGTGAGGTGGCGATGGATAGCGAAGGAATGCAGAGACTTCATATCCGCTATATATAGGGGACAGGCATAGGGTGAAATGTAACAAAACCAGGGAGGTTTTTCAGAGGAGGGACTGGTATAACAAGCGGGTTTGGACGGCCTCTGGGAGCAGGACTCAGGCCACAGGTTGGGGGAATTTAAAAGCACATGGGGCGGGAGAACGTGTCCTGCCAGGAAGCGGTCGAACGAGTCATCATCGGTGTTGACACACGAGTCGAGACTCTTTAAAACCATCCAATTCCATCTCCTGCCGAGAAATGATCTCCTGCTACGATGGTGGTGGCCAACTCATCTTTGAAGCATTCAGAGAGCCCCTCCAGGTAGAGTGTAATAAGTGCCTCCTCACTCCACCGAAAGTCAGCAGCCAGAGTGCGATAGGCGATAGTGTAGTCAGCACTGTGCTTGAATCCTGATGAGGCGAACTAGCTGCACACCAGCTAGTGTGCACACCTGCGAATGGTGAAAGGCCTTGTCCCTAAATAAGCAGCCAGGCTCCTGCAAAAGAGAAGCACAAAGAAAAACCACCATGAGCAAACACAACTCAAGAGCACATGCTTGCCTCATCACCGTGGCAAATAAAACAGAGCCTCACCTGGGTTAAGAGCAGTGGGATATATATATATGGCTCAACCCAGTTGAGGCCAACGATTACTAATTGCATCTCCTAGGCAGCGTTTTCTCATTGGTGGAACGATTAGTGCGCTGCCTAGGAGATAAAGCCAGCATTTGCTGACCGCCGCCATTTTGTGGATGGCGCCCTTGCCGGGAGTCAGGTTTCAAAATAGAAGTCCCGACCGGGCGCCTAATAAAGACTACATATCTCCAGAAAATTTTATATATATGTCTTCACTTTGAACAACTAAAAGAATATATATATATATATATATATATATATATATATATATATATATATATATATATATATATAAAGAAATAAAGAAATTTACAGCCCATGGTGTTGTAACAAATTAATGTTTTAATGGTGGATAAAGAACCTCAGTCAACTTGCAAATAAATTTAGGCTGGCCTGCAGACACTGGGTAAAGTTCTTTTTGAAGAATGTCTTGTAGCCTGATGTCCATCCATCCATCCATCCATCATCTTCCGTTTTATCCTCTATTAGGG
>JAFMOD010000640.1:254823-268349 GCA_019802435.1 Corydoras maculifer | reverse complement strand
TTCGAATCCCCATCTGGGTGGAGTTTCCATGTTCTCCCCGTGTCTGCGTGGGTTTCCTCCGGGTTCTCCGGTTTCCTCCCACAGTCCAAAAACATGGATCAAGTTAATTGAATTCTCAAAATTGCCCCATATAGAGTGTGTCTGTGTGAGTGAGTGTGTGCCCAGCGATGGATTGGCGCCCTGTCCTGGGTCTATCTGCCCAGCGCCCGAGACGTTCTCCCCTGGATGGGCATGGGGAATCCCACCGCGACCCTAATAGAGGATAAGCGGGAGATAATGAATGAATGAATGAATGTATGTAAGCATGTATGTTCTTTTACTGATTATACACTGTTTTACCTATAAAAAATACTGAATAAATAAGTGCTTTATTGGTTTAACATAATCTGTCTGACCAAATAACAAATTACTTTTATATTTTACCAAAAGTGGATGTTCGGTAATTGAACCTTTTTTTTTGCTGGTTTAATACAGGGGGACCCATTAAAAAGTATCCCTCCTCCTATATCCAGCAGGCACCTTACACAGATTTTGAGTAAAAAAAACAGGAAAATTAACATTGTAACTTTGCACACAAGGCGACACGCCATAGTCAGATGGCCGATCGGCAGATGGCTGGAAGGGGATTGACCTCCTCCAATTCAGCGTGAGTCATCTGCTGGATATATGAGATGGGCTACTTTTTTGTGGACCCAGTAACTTTTCGATAAAACTTTTCCATGTAAAATAACATTCATAGTTAATACAAGTTTATATTTAAACATTTCTGAAACAGAATTATATTGATCTAAACTGTTTCATCAATTACCAGATATACTTTCAACTGATCTCCCATGGGATAGATTGGCACACTGTCCTGGTTGTATCTGTCACGATCGGGCGGCGCTGTCCGTTCGGAGGTGGCGCAGCGTGGTGCAGTGTGGTCCTTAAAAAGCAAGCCAGACGACCAGGTAAGCAAACAAAGAGATTTATTTGCGGAAGTCAGTGGGAACACTGCTGATGGCACGGCGAGAAGTGCCGGGAGCAAAACACCAATAAAATATCAAAACCGCAGGAACGCCGCTGAAGGCACAGCGAGATGTGCCGGGAGCAAAATAAAAATAAAAGACCTAAAACAAACACCCGACGTGGTACCTAAGCATACTTTAGCACATGCATACACCAACAAAATACTGGCCTGCTGGCTCAGGGCGCCTGCGCGCCTCAAGTGCAGTCAGCAGGCCACACATGATCAGGTAGGACCCAATCCCAGCTCAGGGGGATGGGCCCTACCTACGGGAGCCCTAAACGGCCAAACCCGAAACACGGGAGACAGGGGGGAGTGGTCTAGCCCTCCCAACCACCCCTCCAAAACAACCGGGGGGCAAAGGCACCCCGGGAAATGAGAAAAAATAAATAAAGGGGGCTCGAGGAACGCGATGAGACCCCTAGAGGGTGTGGGGGCAACGTGACGGCGAGCGCGGCGGCACCATGCCCACGTGTGAGGGTGCGGACGTTGTGACCGGGAGCGTGGTGGCGCCGTGCCCCCTTGTGAGGCCGAGGACGTCATGACCCCTTGTGAATGCGGGGGCAACGTGACCCCTTGAGAATGCGGGGGCATCATGACCCATGAAGAGCGTGAGGGCTATGTGACCCCTTGAGGTTGCGGGGGCGACGCGACCCCTTGTAAGAATGGCGGCGCCGTGACCCCTTGTGAGCGCGAGGGTGACGAGACCCTTTGAGGATGCGGGGGCGGCACGACCCCTTGTGAGCGCGGCGGCGCCATGGCCCTTTGTGAGCGCGCGGGTAACGTGACCCCTTGAGGATGCGGGGGCGACGAAACTCTTTGTGCATACGGGTTTGACGTGACCCCTTGAGGATACGGGGATGCCATAACCTTCTGAGTGTGCGTGAATGGCGAGACCCTTTGAAAGTACGAGGGGGGGCGTGACCCCTTGAGCATGCGGAGGCGGCGTGGGGGAGCATCGCGAGGAGAAATGGGGGAGAAACACGCGGAGAATCACGAGGAGAAACGCGCTGAGAAACACGTGGAGAATCGCGCGGGGCATCGCGAGGAGAAACGCGCTGAGAAACACGCGGAGAAGAAACGCGCTGAGAAACGCGAGGGGCATCGTGAGGAGCATCGCGAGGAGAAACACGGGGAGCATTGCACGCCGAAGCTCTGGCGGCGAGAAAAAACTTGACCTCTTGTGAGAGCGGCGACGCCATGACCCCTTGAGAGCGCAAGGGAAACGTGACCCCTTGAAGAGGTGTGGGCGACGTGACCCTTGGTGAACGCGATGACTCCATGGCCCTTTCTGAGCACGAGAGCGACGAGACCTTTTGAGCGTGTGAGGAGGACGCGACCCCTTGAGGTTATGGAAACGCTGTAACCCCTTGAGAGTACGAGGCTGACGTGACCTTATATGAGCACGAGAGGGCGTGACCCTTTGAGTGCGTGGGTAACCTGACCCTTGGTGAGTAACTTTGGCCCCTTGTGAGCGTGTGGGTGACGTGACTCCTTGGGAAAGCGGGGGAGACGTGACCCCATGTGTACGCAGCGGCGCTGTGGCTCCTTGTGAGTGCGAGGGCGACAGAACCACCACGCGGACTCCGGTGCGGGAGAGCAAAACGCAAACTCAGGGACCCGAGAGACCAACGTGGGTTCAGGAACCGGAGAGACAAACGCGGGTTTAGGGACTGAAGAGACAAACTCAGCCGCAGGGGAGACCGAGGTACACGCGACCACAGAGGTGAACCGAGTGAACACAAATGTGACCCGAGTGGACACAGAAATGACCCGAGTGGACACAAAAGTGACCCGAGTGGACGCAGAAATGACCCGAGTGGACGCACATGTGACCTGAGTGGACGCACATGTGACCCGAGTGAACGCAAAGGTGACCCAATCTTGGCCCATGAGCAGGGTACCCGGTACAGAGTCCCATGAAAGTTGAGCAGCCTTCAACACCTCCAGTTCAGAGCACACCTTGTCCGCAGTGGGAAATGCGTTGTCCTGATATAGGGTCAAATAGTCCAGCGCGGAGGCATTGTAGTCCAGAGCGACGTGGAGCATCGCGAGGAGAAACGCGCTGAGAAACACGCGGAGAATCGCGAGGAGCATCGCAAGGAGAAACGGGGGAGAAACGCGCTGAGAAACACGCGGAGAATCGCGAGGAGCATCCAAGGAGAAACACGCGGAGAATCGCGCGGGGCATCGCGAGGAGAAACGCGCTGAAAAACACACGGAGAATCGCGCAGGGCATCACGAGGAGAAACGCGCTGAGAAACGCAAGTAGCATCGTGAGGAGAAACACGGGGAGCATCGCACGGCGAAGCTCTGGCGGCGAGAAAAAACTTGTGGCTCCGTGATCCGTGGAGCCGGGAGGCTCGCACAGAGGATAGCGGGCAGGATTGCGCGGCGGATCCCTAGCGACAAGAAAAAACTCGCGGAGCGGGTGATCCGTGGAGGAGAGAGGCTCGCACGGGGGATCGCGCAGAGACGCGCGGAAGCTCGCACTGAGGCTTGCGCGCAGGATCGCGCTGAGGATCCTTAACCCACCCGCGGGGTTGCCTCTTCACCGCGTCCAGGTGCTCGCCGACGGAGCAGGCATCTGAGCCCGGGCTAAGAACACCGCCTCGAACCGTCTCGCTGAGGTGAGGCAGACGTCCCCTGAGGCCACCAGGCCTTCGGCCCACCTCAGCGCAGGTCCCAGGAGTCGGGAGAGGTAGAATAGCACCCGTTCTCGCTCCGAAAGCTCCCGACTGGTCACCAGTTCGAACACCCTGCGACAGCCGATAATATAAGGCACTGGCTTCAAAGCCACCCCGTCACAGGGTGCCGGGAGCTTAATCAGGGCCGAGAGAGGGAGCACAATCTCCCCATACTCCGGGACCCAGTCGATTCCCCTCATCGCTCCAACCTCCAGGGAGCGAGCACTGCAGCAAAAATAAGATGGCGGGGCTAGAGCCAAACTAAAGTAGCTGATTGCTGCAGTAGGGGAAATGGCTATTGGCAGGGCTAGCGCCGGGTTAAGGTAGCCGGGATGCTGCAGTCGGGGACTCGACTAATGGCGGGGCTAACGCCGAGATAATATAGCCGGTGCCACAGCCGAAAAAACGGCTAATGGCGGGGCTAGCGCCGAGTTAAAGTAGCCGATTCTGCAGCTGAAAAACGCAGCTAATGGCGGGGCTAGCGCCGAGTTAAAGTAGCCGATGCTGCAGCCGAAAAACACGGCTAAGGGCGGGGCTAGCGCCGAGTTAAAGTAGCCGATGCTGCAGTTGAAAAACGCGGCTAATGGCGGGGCTAGCGCCGAGTTAAAGTAGCGGATTCTGCAGTCGAAAAACGCAGCTAATGGCGGGGCTAGCGCTGAGTTAAAGTAGCCGATGCTGCAGCCGAAAAAACCGACTAAGGGCGAGGCTAGCAGCGAGTTAAAGTAGCCGATGCTGCAGCCGAAAAACGCGGCTAATGGCGGGGCTAGCGCCGAGTTAAAGTAGTCGATGCTGCAGCCGAAAAACGCGGCTAATGGAGGGGCTAGCACCGAGTTAAAGTAGCCGATGCTACAGCCGAAAAAGCGACTACTGGCGGGGCTAGCGCCGAGTTAATGCAGCCAATGCTGCAGCCGGAGGAATGCGGCTAATAGTGGGCTAGCACCGAAGCTAACACCGCTAACGCGTTCAAAACAGCCGGAACGGACCGAAAGCCGGGGAAAGCGGCCGCGGAGAAATATAGAAATCAAGGGCGCTTACCTGGATGGTAGCTCCTGGACTTCGCAGGGGTTTTGAAGGCCTGCATTAATGTCACGATCAGGCGGCACTGTCCCTTTGGAGGTTGCGTAGCGCGGTGCGGTGTGGTCCTTAAGAAGCGAGCCAGGCGACCAGGTAAGCAAACAATGGGATTTATTTGCAGAAGTCAGCAGGAACGCCGCTGAAGGCACGGCGAGACGTGCCGGGTTTAAAACACCAATAAAATATCAAAACCACGGGAACGCCGCTAAAGGCACGGCGAGACATGCCGGGAGCAAAACACCAATAAAATATCAAAACCGCGGGAACTCCGCTGAAGACACGGCGATATATGCCAGGAGCAAAATAAAAATAAAAGACCTAAACCGAACACCCGACATAGTACCTAAGCGCACGTTAGCACATGCATACACCCACAAAATGCTGGCATGCTGGCTCAGGGCGCCTGCGCGCCTCAAGTGCAGTCAGCAGGCCACATGTGATCAGGTAGGACCCGATCCCAGCTCAGCCCTACCTACGGGAGCCCTAAACGGCCAAACCCGAAACACGGGAGACAGGGGGGAGTGGCCTAGCCCTCCCAACCTGACAGTATCTGCCCAGCGGCAGAAATGTTTTCCTGGATGAGCATGAGGAACCACCCCATGACCCTAGTAGAGGATAAAGCAGAAGATAATGGATGGATGGACTTTCAACTGATCAATGAACCGTACTATTTTTGACTTTTACTCATCTGTGCTTACTGCCACAAAGGTGAGTTGTAAAATCTTGTGGTCTATGAATTGTTAAGTGTTTTAGTGGTTATTTCTTCATGCCAAGCAGTAATAACAATTTGCTGTCCGTGGTCTCATGGGGGTACACATTATTCTGTCACTGGTTAAGAAATTTGACCTGGTTATATTTGATATCTGGATGATTAGACCAACAGTCTTGGATCTAATGCTTTTCCTTGTATTGTTATTATTTGTTGTATACAAACATTGGCGGTGACAAATGGGACAACCACAGTCATATTTACCACTAATATCTGGATTTATAAGTGATTCCAAAGTTAGTAAAACGCTAAATGTATACTGTATGTCCTTTGTTATAAAGCTTTGTGATGTTTGTAAACTGAAGCATGTGCTGTCACTGAATTGGTGACACTCAGCGTAAGAGTTAAACTACAGCTGTATTTAACATTTTTTCAAAGATTTTGAAGCTCAACTAGTTTTTTTAGTCTGATATGCACCCTATTGGCTCACCTTTAGGTAATAATGATGGTGGTTTTGGCCCCACAGGCAGATCCAGCAGATATCAAAACCACCAAACCTTTGAGCTCTCTCTTACTGCTGTCTTCTTTGTCATCCAGTTAAGCAGCTGAGGTCTATGATGCTGCCTATGAGAGACCAGAAGTTCAACCAGTTACCATTCACATCATAATGAATTAGATCAGCCTTAGAAACTCATTCTAGATGTTCTAATTCTGCCTATGATGTCATACAATATTAATTGTAGCACAATGTAATTGCTGACCTCATTTTGTTCATCTAACATTACTGTACATTTTAGGTTTAGCTTTAAGTGTATTTTATTTTTATGCTTTACTTTTATTTTCATACAATATATATATTGTTAGAAGTGCCTAGGGCACCTGTCCCTCATGAGGGTACTCATTGACTCCGTCGGGTGATTGGTTTATTTTTGTGCACGTAATCGGGTGTTTTTGTATTTAGTTTCCGTGTTCCCCTCCCCGGTGCACGTCTTTATTATTATTATTATTATTATTATTATTATTATTATTATTTCCGGTTCGTCTCGTTTGTTTGTTACCCCTTTATGTTGGTGTCCCTACACCTTTTAATTTAATAAATTCCGTTTTGTTTTATGTCCTGGTGTTTCCGAACTCTCTCCCGCGCTTTCCGACGGTTTGGCGCTGCGCATTACTCTGCGCAGGCGTTCCGTGTTAGCGTTTACAGGCGCTTCGGCGTTGCGCATTGCTCCTCGCAGCCGTTCCCTGTAAACGCTTTCAGGCGCTATCAAACATAACCAGGTCAAATTTGTTAACCAGTGACAAAATAATGTGTACTCCCTATGAGACCACGGACAACAAATTGTTATAACTGCTAGGCATGGAGAAATAACCACTAAACCACCTAACAATTCATAGACCACTGTCCACTGAAGTTACCAGTCAGTGCCCTTAACCTTCATTGCTCCAGGGATGTTGTGATTAAGCCTGTGCTCAACTTGTAAGTCATTTTGGATAAAAGCATCTGCTAAGTGACCAAATGTAATGTAAATGCAATCACACCTTTTTAACATTTCATTAAGTACAGCAACTTAGTTAAAGACATTATGCCAGATATATATCTGCATACTATGTCTTCTTCCTCCCCTTTTCTCATTCTGTACATTAGCACGGACACCCTTTGTCACTGACTAACCAGAATACTGTGTTTGCACCACTTAATTTCAAATATACAGAGCCAAGGCAGTGTATGAACATACACCCACAGAACATGTGGCTTTTCCATGTGGATTTCCATGAAGTTAAAATCCCTAAATGTAACCAGACGTGTTCAGTCTTCAATATTTTTGTCTTGCTACAACTGTGTTGTGCTTTAATCCTATACATATACTATTTAAATGTACCCCTGGTTTCTATTACATGTGGGTTTTTTTTAACCTTGTATATTATCTGCATAATGAACATACACGCAGACACTAAAGGGGCAATTTAGAACAGCAAATTTACCTTGAATCCATGTTTTTGGACTATGGGAGGAAACCGGAGAACCCGGAGTACACCCACACAAACATGGGGAGAATATGGAAACTTCAACCAGATTGGGATCTATACCCCCAGCGCAAAGAAGTGAACGTGCTAACCACTAATCCACCACCCAACTCTAAATTATTTAGTTTATATAAAGACTAAACTTGGAGATACTTTACAATTTAGTTTAAATAAATGCACATTTCCTTTTTCTGTTTATCAGATCCTAGAGAAATGTAGAATGTATTATTGTCTTACAGATGCATCCTGCTAATACTGACTCAGAAAACCTTTATATTTTACAGCTACAGTCCATATAATCGAGGGACACCCCAAGAATCTTTTCCAAGACATTTGTTTCCTGCTAAAACTGGAGGCCAGAAATGATATAATTAATTGGCCAGTGTCCCCTGGAATGCACAACCTAAAGTCTTCTTTAATAAAAGGCAAGGGAGCACTTATGACTCACTATTTTACCATCCACACAAGTGTATCCTTCTGCCCTATTTCTGTTTCTTTGACAATTAAATTATTGGAATAATTAGGTAATAATTTTATTACAGTAAAAAATATTTACCAAATGGTTGATAGTAGAAATAAAAAAATGTATAAGAAATCCTTGGCTCTAAAAGTCATTAAGCTAATTTCTCTAATAATTGGCATGAATATACATGTTGTTCTTTCATATTTACAAACTGTATGGACAAAACCACTGTACTTTTATTTTTTCAGTTTTATTTAATTTTCCAGGGAATGAGTATAGGAATAACAGCACACGTTAACAATATGTTGTTTGAACTAAAGGCCAAGAGGAAACATAAAACCATTCAAAGATATTAGCAATCAAGAGAATCTGAAAGTACCCATTCACTATAAAGATATATGACAAACCTTTCAATCAATAAATGTATGTATTTCATTATGTCCCATTGCCACAGATAAAGTATATCAAGCAACCAACCACGAATTCTGGGCAACTGCATGCTTCCAATGTTGTTGGAACTGTTTGGGGTAAGACCCTATTTGTTCCAGTATGAAAAAAGTATATAAAGACATGGTTGAGTAAATTTTATATGAAAGAACTTAAATAATGTGAAACAAACCCTTGACTTTAACCTCATCTACCACCTTTGAGAATAATTGGAACTAATATTGTAAAGCAGCACTTCTGATCCAACATCAGTGTCTGACCTTGCAAATGCTCTTCTGGATGAATGAGTTAAATGTTTTAGAAGCACACTCCAAAATCTTCTAAAAATAAAATTCTAGCTAAAAATTTGCTAAAATAAAAAAAAAAGCTATTATAGCTACAAAACAGGACGATCTTATAGGATGTCATAGAAGATTCTGTAGGTATAATGAATAGGTACCCTGATACTTCAGTAAATATTGTATAAGTATAAAAATTTATTTAAATTAGATTTGGAATAATTTATAATTCTTTAATATGTTTTTCCTGACAAATCTGACCTAGTGTTCTACTTCTGTACCATAAATGTATTAATGTACCATTGTATTATGTTTGGGTGGCAAAGTGGCTTAGTGGTTAGCACGTTCGCCTCTCAGCGCTAGGGATTCCTGGTTCGAATCCCAATCTGGGTGGAGTTTTCATGTTCTCTCCGTGTCCGCGTGGTTTTTGCCCCCCAATTTTCCAGTGTCCTCCCACGGTCCTTCAAATTCCCATATGGAGTGTGTCTGTGTGAGTGATTGTGTGTCCAGCGATAGATTGGCGCCCTGTGCTAGGTGTATTTGCCCAGCGCCCAAAACTCCCTCCCTTGGATGGGCATGGGGAACCCCCCGGCAACCCTAGGAGAGGATGGATTATGTTGTATAATACTATGACAGATAGGATTATCCAGTATGTTAAAAACCATACAACCATACAAATCCACAATGATCAGTGTGTGACTAATCCTCAACTGTTTAATGTCTGTCTTTTTGTGTGGTCTTCAAATTAATAACATTTAAAAATTAATTATACCTTCTAAAAGTGTACTTTGAATATAGACAGCACATTTCTAACATACCTATAAAGATCACCGTCTACGTGGATATAAAAAGGGATCAAAGTTTTACATATTTGGAATTAGATTTAGTGCCAGTGTCAGTCCTTAACTCATACAGCTGGAACTCTTCCCCGGTGTACTGGAAGCCTGAATGTTTTATTCGATTACAGTCAGTGATCAAAATTCACTCTAAAATGATGTGAATGACCATCACACTGCATAAATTAAGGTTTGTTATCGGTCACATAACCTGAGCATGAAAAAAGTCTAACTTTTTTCATTGCTTAAGCTTAAGAATGAACTCTTTATTGAACTATTATGATCTATTATGAAGTGAGTGCTGTGTGCTCCCTTAGAGTGAGTTTTGTGTTCCCCTAGAGTGTGTGCTGTGCATACCCCCATAGTGTGTGCTATGTGTTCCCCCGGAGGGTGTGCTGTACGTACCCCCCAAATTAGTGCTGTTTGTTCCCTAGAGAGTGTGCTGTGCATACCCCAAGAGTGAATGCAGTGTGTACCCCTAGAGTTTTTTTTTGTGTGTAGTAAACCCAGAGTGAATGCTGTGTTCTTCCAGAGTGAGAGTTATGTGTTCCCCCAGCGTGAGTGCTGTGCATAACCCCAGTTTGAGTGCTGTGTGTTCCCCTAGGAGGAAGTGCTATGTGTTCCCCAAGCGTGCTGTTTGTTCCCCAAGGATATGCTGTTTGTTCTTCCAGAGTGAGTGCTTTCGAGAAACATCAACTCAAGATGGCTGTCCTGTGTCTTTAAACTAAAATTGGATATTTCCATAACATCTCTATACTTTAAAATGCTAGTTGTGATCCTTTTTAAATGGTGTCTGTTACACTGGTCAGATACACTGATGAAGTAGACAGCTTTTAAACCTTGTATCACGGGTGTCTACATACCTCAATGCTCTGCATGCAGCAAAATTTAAAACTTCAAATCTTGTAGAGCAGTGTTTCAAAACTGGCTCCGAAGGTCTCATGACTACCCACTGAATAATCCCAACACACATTATCCAGTTACTCTACTTGTAAACAGTCTGTAATTGAGTTAATAACGAGGTGTTAATGCAGAAAAAAACACTCTATTGCTCAAAGCAGTAACTTGACAGGCTCAAATTTAAAAACACTAGTGTAATATGAGAATAGAGACTGTAAACTGATTTAAAATTACTACATAAGCATTCTGTACATTAAAAAAAGCTTAAATTGGCCACTGATTTTTCAAGATCTAGAAACAACACTAGCTTAAATAATATACAGTGCATTGTGAGTCATTGAACAATTTACATGGTTTTTAATTTATCCATATTACACTTTTTTTTTCTAGGTATAAAATGGCCACTTAATTGGTGAAAGCTGCCATTTCACGACTTGTCCAGTACTGCAATCTAATATAAAGCTATCATGTTTGTTAAAACATTAGAAAAAACACCCCTGTGGATCATAGTTTACACATGTTCATTCTGATGAAACCTTTTTATTTATTCAGGCATGGCACAGGCCCTATGTGTGCACTAGAATGTACATCCCAATGAAAAGTACAATTTATCATATGGAATTTATTTACTGCCATGTCTACTTTGGGATACCAGTAACCCGAGAGGAAACTCACTTATACACAGAATAGACATATACAAAGAGAAGCATACAGAAGCTGTGCTCCCCCACGTGAATTTAAACACATTTATTTGATGCACTAACCGCTGCACCCGGGTACCAACCAAGAGCTTCTTTAATACTAAGGAAAACAGTACAGATGTACAGATTCAATAAAGGAACCAGTCTTATTTAAAAACTTAAGAGACACTGCAAATAAATTATGAGCCCTGCAAATGTTTTAAAACTCACCATTAATGTTATATTACCATTTTAAATGTTACTTTTATTACTGACTAATAAACTTAAGGCCTAAAATTTAGCTTTAATATATTTGCAATGTATAATGTGGAAGCATAATGATAATAAATGTTACAAATATCTGCCTCAGTAAGAAAGGAAAACAGCAAAGGGCATGTTTACAACAATTTCCGTTGCCACAAGACAATGTCACTTGTTAAACTTACTTTATCAAGCAATTTAATCCACACCATCCATGGTAAAGACAGACTAAATATGTGTAAAATGATACACTGTGCCTTGTGCTGTTCTTGTTGATGATGTGCTGTCTGTATTTTTCACTATTCACATACACAATGAAAGAGAAAACTTGCTCCAACACCATGCTGCCCTTAATTTTTTCTTATATGTTTTATTTTTAAGAAATAAAATCTTCCATTTGAAACCTAAACTTTATACAAATTAAAGCAGTTTTAATTGAGACAATAGTAATTTTAGAGCAACTTCTTTGAATAGCACACTGGATAGTTTCCTGCAGGGCCACATCAGCACACAGACAGTGTCCAACATCCACTCAAAACTGTGAGTTACTCATAATACATTGCAGCAGAGAGAACTCATGCATCACGAGTGTCTGCAAGAATGTCTGTTTCTTGTTAAATCACTTTACAAACTTATCTGTTTTGTGTGTATTAAGAGATTGCATGCGATTTAATGCTGTGGTTTCTGTGATCCTGTCTGGCAATGGGTTCATAGAAAGGGAGGCCTTCCAGATAAACCTAGTGCCATCAAGTGACACAGTGTCTCTTGTCCTAATATTTTGGGATGGTGGAACCACAGCTTTGTTGTTAAGAGCTGTTGGTTTGCGGTTAGAAGAATGGAAACGGGTGTGTTTTAGCAGAAAACAGGACTAAATGAATTAGTATATTGGAAGATTTTTTAACCAAATATGAGGTCAGTTTAAAGAGGCATTTTTATGGTACTGAATCCAAACTGTAGATGAAATAGGAGAATTTTTTGGGTGGGTTTGGGATTTAGTTTTAAACTAGTTTTTTTCTGTTCAGCCATGCTGACTCCACATTTAACACCCACATATCTAGCAGTGAGTCACTCAGTTGGACCATTCTGCTGTGTAAAGGCATACATGAGTGTTAATCCCAGCAGCAAACCAAGAAACAATTGCTTGTCAAATTTGTTCCATGTATGTTTTATCTGCAGGGATGCAGCTTTAACTGTTCATAAAGTTTCCATAATGCCATAATGTTAATGATTAATTCACACTGTACAGTATAAATTCAAATGACAATAAAGTCTGTGTATGTCTATGTCTATCTATTAAAAAAGTTAATATTTCATAGATTATAGATTCAGGGCCCACAATTTAAATGATTTCAAGTATTTATTTGTTTGTTTTTACATAATTTGGTCTTTAAGCTTATAAAACCCATCAAAACATTGAGAAATCAGCCAAAACTTCTCAGTCGTTGCAAAAAATATATATAAAAAAAATAAAAATTAGGATCATATCAACTTAATCAAAATATGGCACTATTAAAATGTTTTTAAAAATAAAAAAATAATAAAAGTAATATATATATATATATATTCATTCATTCATTCATTCATTATCTCCCGCTAATCCTCTATTAGGGTCGCGGTGGGGTTACCCATGCCCATCCAGGGGAGAACGTCTCGGGCGCTGGGCAGACAGACCCAGGACAGGGCGCCAATCCATCGCTGGGCACACACTCACTCACACACTCTATAGGGGCAATTTTGAGAATTCAATTAACTTGATCCATGTTTTTGGACTGTGGGAGGAAACCGGAGAACCCGGAGGAAACCCACGCAGACATGGGGAGGACATGGAAACTCCACCCAGATGGGGATTCGAACCGGGAATCCCTAGCGCTAAGCCACCGTGCCGCCCTATATATATATATATATATATATATATATATATATATATATATATATATATATTTATATATATATATATATATATATATATATACAGTGGGTTGCAAAAGTATTCATACCCCTTGAACTTTGCCATATTTTGTCACATTACAACCACAAACATAAATATATTTCACTGGAATTTAATGTGAAAGACCAACACAAAGTGGTATACAATTGTGAAGTGGAATGAAAGTTATACATGAATCAACAATTTTTTTACAAATAAAAAACTGAAAAGTG
>JAFMOD010000640.1:224378-241351 GCA_019802435.1 Corydoras maculifer | reverse complement strand
GGCGACACGACCTGTGACAGTACCCCTCCACTCTAGGGGCGGCTCCCGAAGGCCCCATTCCAGCAGCCCAGTTGCCTCTAAACTCTAGGATGAGTTTAGGGTCTAGGATGTTTCGGGCCGGGACCCAGGAGCGCTCCTCTGGGCCATAGCCCTCCTAGTCAACTAAGTACTGGGTGGAGCCCTGGACCTCTTGGGAGTCCAGCAACCCTCGCACTGTGTACGCCAGGCCCCCTGCAACAGTTCGTGGGGGAGGTGGCAAAGTCTGCGGTGCTAAGGTCTGACACACACAGGGCTTGAGTCTGGATACATGGAATGTGGGGTGTATTATCATGGCTGAAGGCAAATCCAATCTGTATGTGACTGGATTAATGCATCGGACTATTTTGAAAGGGCCCACATATTTGGACGCTAGCTTTCCGGCTCGCCCCTTCAGGGGAATGTCGCGGGAGGATAATCAGACCCTTTGACCTGGCCGGTATGAGTGTCCTATCTGCCGTTTGAGGTCTGCTTTGCGTCGCATGGTTTCCACACTCGCCTTCAGGATAGCCCGAGCCTTGCGCCAAGTACGATGGCATCGACGCACGTACTGTTGAGCTGCGGGGACACCGACCTCAGCCTCCTGTTCAGGGAACATGGGCGCGGGGTAACCAAATTGACATACCGATTGCTGAATGCCACAGAACTAGGATGGTCGGTAGTGAGGCACCAGAGCATGCGGCCTAGCTCCTGGTTGAGCCTTTCAGTCTGACCATTGGATTCCGGGTGAAACCCGGATGACAGGCTTACGGTGGCCCCCAAGAATTGTCCGAATGCCTTCCAGAACCGGCTGGCGAATTGAGGGCCCCAGTCAGAGACTCTCGAGGGATCCCATGGACCCGGACCACGTGTTGGACTAGGAGGTCCGCTGTCTCCTTGGCATTGGGCAACTTGGGCAGAGCCACGAACTTGCTTGCCTTGGAGAACCTGTCTACCAAAACCAGGATGATGGTATTGTTCTTGGACGGTGGCAACCCCGTTACAAAATCTAGGGCAATGTGTGACCAAGGACGTGAGGGGACTGAAAGAGGTTGCAATAGCCCAGGGGTACGGTCCCGGGGGGTCTTGCTGCGAGCGCACGTTTCACACGCTGCTACGAAATCTCGGACAGACCCCTCCATACCTGGCCACCTAACCTGCGTTGCAAGAACTCCAGGGTTCTGGTGACCCCTGGATGGGCCGAAAATGGGGATGTATGCCCCCACGATAGCACTTTCCTGCATACTTCCAGGGGGACGAATAACTGGCCTGGTGGATTGCCCCAGGTCCTGGGTTCCGTTGGAGGGCTTCCTTTACCTGTGTCTCAATGGGCCAGGTCAGGGCTGCCACGACACGGGGTTGTGGTAAGATGGGTTCGGGGTCAGGGTTGGGCTCCCTCCCTCCCTGAGACCATAGCCGTGAGAGAGCACGTTGGGAGAGCACTGCTCCGACCCCCACTTCCGAGGCATCTACCTCCACTATAAAGGGCTCCTCCGGGTCAGGGAGTTGGAGGACTGGTGGCACCGTCAACCGGTCCCGGAGGGTATCAAATGCCACCTGGGCATCTGGTGGCCATCGAAATGGGCCGGGGGTTTTCCGGGTCAGCGCTGTTAGGGGGGCCGCTGTCGCGCTGTAATTCCTCACAAACTTTCAGAAGAAATTTGCGAAGTCCAAGAAACGCTGGACCTCCCGGAGTGAATTTGGACGTGGCCAACCTTGAGTGACCGACTATAAATAAGGATGTCATCGAGGTAGACGTAGGCGTAACGATCAAGCGTCTCTCTCAAGACATCGTTGATGAACCTTAGAGAGATCAATGGTGGTGGGTTTGGTCGGTACTGGGGTCTCCCGACTCAACAGGCATGCCTCACTACACCGAGGTGCCCAGCCATAAACCGATCGCGATTGCCAGTCGATACGCGGGTTATGCTTTTCCAACCACGGGAAACTTAAGATCAGCATGAGCCGGGGGGCCCTGGTGATTGTCGCAAGCATGTGTCTACGCGAATGCACATTTCATACATTTCAGTAAGGCAGGTAGGCAGGTCCCGAGTCGCAAACTCGTCCTTCTTCCGCTCACTAAGGCCCTGGTGGAAAATGCCTAGCAAAGAACCCTCGCACCACCCGCTTTCCGGAACCAGGGTGCGGAATTCGAGGGCTTCCTTTACCTGTGTCTCAGTGGGCCAGGTCAGGGCTGCCACGACACGGGGTTGTGGTAAGATGGGTTCGGGGTCAGGGTTGGGCTCCCTCCCTCCCTGAGACCATAGCCGTGAGAGAGCACCTGGCTTGGCATTTTTGGACCCTGGCCTATAAGTCAATGTAAAGGCAAATCGTTCAAAGAAAAGTGTCCAGCGGGCTTGCCGGGCATTGAGACGCTTTGCCTGCTGAACATAGGCCAGGTTTTTGTGGTCTGTCCAGACTAGAAATGGGTGTTTGGCTCCCTCTAGCCAATGCCTCCACTGCTCGAGTGCCAACTTCACTGCCAACAGTTCTCAATCCCCCACTGGGTAATTACGTTCCGCAGGGGTTAGCCGACGAGAAAAGTAGGCACAGGGGTGAAGTTTGGGAGGAAACACGTTGGGAGAGCACTGCTCCGACCCCCACTTCCGAGGCATCTACCTCCACTATAAAGGGCTTCTCCGAGTCAGGGAGTTGGAGGACTGGTGGCACCGTCAACCGGTCCCGGAGGGTATCAAATGCCCCCTGGGCATCTGGTGGCCATCGAAATGGGCCAGGGGTTTTCTGGGTCAGCGCTGTTAGGGGGGCCGCTGTCGCGCTGTAATTCCTCACAAACTTTCAGAAGAAATTCGCGAAGCCCAAGAAACGCTGGACCTCCCGGAGTGAGGTTGGACGCGGCCAACCTGTGACTGCCTGGATCTTGGCCTGATCCATCCTCAGGGTGCCTTGGGATATGATTAATCCTAGGAAGGACACCGTTGAGGTATGGAAATTTGACTTCTCCAATGTGACATAAAGGTGATTGTCTAGGAGAAGCTGAAGGAGCCGACGAACATGGCCTATGTGCTCCTTGAGTGACCGACTATAAATAAGGATGTCATCGAGGTAGACGTAGGCATAACGATCAAGCGTCTCTCTCAAGACATCGTTAGTGAACCGCTGGAAGACAGCTGGGGCATTCATTAAGCCAAAGGGCATGACCAGATACTCGTAATCCCCTGTCGGCGTAAGGAACGCTGTCTTCCATTCATCGCCCTGTCTAATGCGAATCAGGTTGTAGGCGCTGCGGAGATCCAACTTCGTAAAAATCGTGGCCTTCTGCAGCGCCTCAAACCCGGTGACATCAGTAGCAGGGGGTAACGATCCCTGACGGTTATGCTGTTCAGCCCGCGGTAATCTATACACGGTCATAATGTACCATCGTTCTTCCCGACGAAGAAGAAGCCTGCCCCCGCGGGTGAGAAGGATGGACGAATGAAGCCCATGTCCAGTGCCTCCCGGATATAAGCCTCCATAGCAGTGTTTTCCGCAACACTTAAGAAGAACAGCCTTCCCCTAGGCAGTGACATGCTGGGTGAGAGGATGTGGGCTCGAGCAACACTGAACACCTCTCCAAGGTCATGGTACTCGTGTGGGACATTGGAGAGATCAATAGTGGTGGGTTTGGTCAGTACTGGGGTCTCCCGACTCAACAGGCATGCCTCACTACACCGAGGTGCCCAGCCATAAACCGATCGCGATTGCCAGTCGATACGCGGGTTATGCTTCTCCAACCACGGGAAACTTAACATCAGCATGAGCCGGGGGGCCCTGGTGATCTAGAAATTAAGGGTCTTTTCGTGCCCCCCAATACGAAGGCGGACCGGATGGGTAGCATATGTAATGGGACCTGCTCCTAGCATCCAGCCGTCCAAAGCCACCACCTGTAGTGGTGCCGGCAGTGTCACGACGGGTAGACATTAATTCTTTGCCAGCTCACTATCAATGAAGTTTCCCGCAGCCCTAGAGTCTACATAGATCCCGAATTCCGCCCTAGCCTTGCTTCCCCACATTAACTGTCCCCTTAAGGTGACGCCTACAAGGGTAGGTAATTTAGGGCCTAGGTTCTGCCCCCCCTGACCGGACTTGGCCCGGACATTTCCCCACGGTCTTGTTGGTGGTCGGGCGCCCCCTAGTTGCATCGGCTCCTCCCCAGATCCCAATCTCTCTGGGTTGCGAGCTGGGGCTGGCCAAGCCGGCCGAGGGTTTGGGGCTCTTGTGCGATTCGCCCTTTCCCTAGCGCGTTGTCGCAAGCATGTGTCTACGCGAATGCACATTTCATACATTTCAGTAAGGCAGGTAGGCGGGTCCCGAGTCGCAAACTTGTCCTTCATCCGCTCACTAAGACCCTGGTGGAAAATGCCTAGCAAAGAACCCTCGCACCACCCGCTTTCCGGAACCAGGGTGCGGAATTCGAGTACATAGTCAGCGGAAGACTGCATCCCCTGGGTTAGGGAGAGTAAGCGTGGGCCGGTTTCACGCCCCTCCCTGGGGTTGTAGAAGGTCTGCCGGATTGCCTGACGGAAGATCCGTTTCGTGGCACACTCACTGGCTTCCACCTCCCACAGAGCCTTTGCCCAGGTTAAGGCCTTGCCAGTTAGTAAGGAAATCTAGGCTACCTTAGAACGCTTGGTGGGAAATCTAGAAGGCTGCTTTTTGATAGCCAGTGAGCACTGGAGCAGGATACCCCTGCAATGCTCTGCCTCCCCAGCGAACCTCTCTGGGTTGCAATCTGTGTGTCCGAACCCCCGGGAGGGAGTCTGGATGCCCCCAACCTAGATGGTGATTCAGGCTTAGGAACAGTCTCGGCACGCTCTTTTGCAATTAAGGTCAGCAGCTGCATTATTTATTGCAGGGGCTGTTTATGGTGGCCGATGGCTGCCCCCTGGAGCTGCTAAACCTCCCTAATAGGCGGGTCCCCTGCTGGTTCCATCTTTGGCCACACCGTACTGTTACGAGCCAATATACAGGGGGGGAAATGATGAAAGCAACAGGTGTCACTAAAACGAGGTATATACATATATATATATATGTATATATTGTCACTTAATCGTCAATCCCGAGGCGCACTGGGAGTTCCGCACAAAAACGTCCCGACTGAGGTTCGAACCGAACGGACGAGCCGCAGGGCGAACCAAACGCACCACCTGGGTGTGAAGGGAGTTATCGTGAGTAGCGGTATAGCCCTATGGCAGCTGGACAAAAGAAAGGAAACGAAACAAAAAAACTTCAGTGACAAAGTGAGGCGCGCAATTCGCGTGAACACAAAAGAAATAAACAAACTAAAGAGCAGTTTGTAAAACACTGTGACCGCGGCGCAAACCCGAACCGAAATGAAACGTCACAGAGTGACGCACACACGTCTCCCGTTATCCCCTAATCCCAAAACCAAACGCTGTGCTCTGGGGCACACTGCCGCATCCGCAGATGAGCAGCGTTCACAGAGTGACGCACACACGTCTCCCGTTATCCCCTAAACCCAAAACCAAACGATGTGCTCTGGGGCACACTGCCGCATGTGCAGATGAGCGGCCTTCGACCGGACGTGTTATTTGGACACAATAATAATAATGGTACACACATGGCTGAACCGTTTGTCCAGCTGTGACATTATTGGCAATTATTTACACCTCTGATTGCATGATATACAATACATTGTTCTAAATTATGTGCTGTAAATGGAAATACAGATTCAATTTGAAATTGCAATATGGTTATTTAGCAGACGCTTTTATCCAAAGTGACTTGCAAATATCCAAACTTTAGTTAGGATTAGAGCAGGGGCTTGATATGGTTAAAAAGTTTTGCACAAGGACCCACGGTGGTAAGTTTAGTGGACCTGGGATTTGAACCCACAACGTTCTGCTAATAGTCCAACACCCTAACCACTGAGCTACCACACCCACAGATTATCATAAACAGCGAGCTGATTCCTGATAAGAACTAAGCTTGTATTCTGTTATTCAGCAATCAATGTTCACTTTAAAAAACAGACTAGTTTGTTCTCAGTTTGTTTGCACTGTTGGTTTTCAGTGCAACTCTTAAAAAAATATTGGGACTGACACTATAAGTGCACTGATTTATAAATATCTAGAACAATTTAGTATCTCTGGTTTTGCTATTGGCTTGTCTTTGAATGTGGGTGGAAAGCAGAAAAAGGACATGAAAACACAGAGAATGGACATGTGCTCACCCCACCCACTAATCGAACCCTGACCTTTCTTGCTGTGAGGCAGAAGTGCTAACATCTGTGTTGCCCCAGGAGGTAAATTGTATCTAAAGACCTATGGTGGTCAAAGTCGATAGGTCATTTTGCAGTTGTGTTATAATTTATTTCTAAACTCAGGTATTTTACATGTTTAATTGCTCTGATTGTGTCTGATGATGATCAGTGTTGATTTATCATTGAAATTGAAAAAAATAATTAATAAAATCATTAGATCACCTTGTGGGCCATGTTGAAGTCTGCAATAGAAATTAACAATGTAGTGTTCTTTAACTTTTCCTTTTTTAAACAGTTTCATTAAGCAGAAAATGAGGACAATGAAGTCATACTATAATTCCCACAGACATGCAGTTTGGCTGTTGAGCACTCAAAACAAGGCTGTTTTACTTTTGGGAAATACCTCGCTCTCCGCTTCTATCCTCCCTCAAGATATTTTCTTTGTGAGCAATGAAGTCAGTCCCAGCAGACTGATGTGGCCATTTGTAGCCCACAAGCTGCAGATCATGTGGTGTGAGGGAAAACCCCAAATATATGATTTTGCAAGGACACAGCTGCAAAAATCTCATCTATGATAAATCCAGTCTGCATGTTTTTATATGCTATTTGTTTATTTGATAACAATTTATGTTGTGGTTTGTATAACAATTATTTGTAATTCACTTTTACGTGACTTCAGCGAGTTTTCAGAATGGGTGTGATGGGTTATTGTCAAATTGTATAAAAAGCAGTGTTTAGGAATAAGGCACATTTTCTAAGACATGTGTTAAAAACTACCCATTAGCACAAATTAAATTTCATATGTTCTGTATAGAGAATACTACTATATAAGTGTTTTTCTTTTTGTTTTGTTTTTCCATTAAATGTTTGTTTTTAAACATATTTTTTTATACTAACATACCAGTCAATTTCTAAATTTATAAGAATACATTTTTTTTCTTTTTATCTATTGTGAACTTTCTAGTTTTGTTCATTTAATAATAACATACAAATCCCATTTTCAGAACACTTAAAAAAAAAAAAACACCATGAATTATCATAAAATATAAAATATGTAATGTGCTAATGAACATTTTCATTTAACATATGTGATATAATAATTTAAATAATTTAAACAAATTGTCGGGCGGTACGATTATCCCCGTGTCCACGTGGGTTTATTCCGGGTTCTCCGGTTTCCTCCCACAGTCCAAAAACATGGATCAGGTCAATTGAGTTTTCCAAATTTCCCCATATAGTGTGTGTATGTGTGCATGTCTGTGTAAGTGTGTCCCCAGCGAAAGATTGGCGCCCTGTCCTGGGTGTATCTGCCCAGCGCCCGAAACGTTCTCCCAGGACAAAGCGAGAGATAATAAATGAATGAATAAACAAATTATCTGAAAAAATTACAAATATCAGAATCACAGACTGGTATTTATAAAAAAAATTTCCAGGTATGTATTTTCTTATTAAAGCATTTAACCAATCACAATTCAGGGTCATTGAAGGGTGGCACAGTGTCTTAGTGGTTAGCAAATCTAGTGTCCATGCTCTTCCCATGTATGCGTGGGTTTCCATTATCCAGTTTTCTCTAATAGTCCAAAAACATGGATTCAAGGCTAATTGAATGCTGTAAATTGCCCCATATAGTGTGTTTGTGTGTGTGTTTGAGTGTGTGTCTGTGTAAGTGAGTGTGCCAGTGATGGATTGGTGCCCTGTCTTGGATGTAGCAGCCCAGCACCAAAAGGATTAAGTGAGGATAGATAAGTAAGAAATAAAAATGATTGAAATATTTAATGCCGCAATAAACTCAAAGCAAGAGGCAAATCTGAAAAAGTAGTATTCAGGAAGACTTCTCAATTACCTATTAAAATGTATTCTAACATTTCTGGTGTGGGGTTTGTGTGATTATTTTAAGTAAAACAGAATAAAGGTGTTAGACATTTTAGCAAATCCCATATTTTCTATGCATGACTTCAGAGCTTCTGTTTCTTGGCTCTCTCTGTTACGGTCTAACAACCAGAGCCTGGTGGATCCGCTACTTGAAACGAACTGTCTGAAGGGAGAGGTAGAACAGTCAACAGGAGTTTATTGCCCCACACACACAAAGAGGGATCAACAGTACATGGTGAGATGAGACGCTGGCGGATAACACTGGGAATGCAGACATGGTGGCGTGACGTCGCGGTGTCAATTGGCGTCTGACGTCAGTGGGGCTGTGTTCCAATCCGCAATACAGAACTAAGAGGGAGTGTGGCTTGAACCAGGTAGCATACAGAAAACAGGACGAGTACCAGGGCACACACAATACGAAAGACAAGCAAGCAAGAGCGTGATGAGGATCGAGAGACGTGAGCCAGAGAGGACCAGGTGTAGCACAGGCATGGGCACAAGACCAACTAGCAATGGGAACAGGCACTAACAGGGTTTAAATAAATACAGTGATGAGACCCAGGTGCATGGAATTACAGGCGTGGCTACCCTACACACCCACACCACTAGATGACACATAAAATCATGGCAGGAGTAGTCTAGAGGGGGCTGATGGGAGGTTTTGTTGTGAGCGCACACAGCACAGGCATTGACGAACTGCCGTACGTACGAGGACAAGGAGGGCCACCAAAAGCAATGTCGGATGATGTCCTCATTGCGTGTCAGGCCGGGATGACATGCCCGACGAGATTCATGGGTCCACTTGAGAATGATGGGGTGACTCTGCAGACTTCCCAGGAGACAACTGCAACCACACAACTGTGGGAGGGGAGGATAGTGTCATTAGTCGGTGGGGTCTCTTCGTCCAAGTGTCGAGATAGGAAATCGGGCTTGGCGTTGCGGGAACCGGGCCTGTAAGTGATCACAAAATTGAAACGTCGAAAAAACAGAGCCCACAAGACGAGACTTTAACTTTTTAGCCGTTTGGATGTAGGCCAGTTTCTTGTGGTCGCTCCATACTACGAACGGTTGCTCAGCCCCCTCCAACCAGTTGCACCATTCCTCGAGCGCAAGCTTGACGGCTAGGAGATCACGGTTGCTTACGTCGAAATTCCTTTCGGTGGCCGATAGTTTCCTGGAGAAGAAGGCACACGGGTGAAGGCAGCCTTCGTCGGACCTTTGGGACAGCATGGCCCCCACTCCCGTGCCCGAGGCATCTACCTCCACAAAAAACTGTTTGGAGGGGTCTGGTTGTACCAGAATGTTTGCCGATGTGAAGAGGGTCTTGAGGGATTCCATGGCTATCTGGGCCTCCGCCGTCCATTGAAAAGGCACCTTAGTAGAGGTGAGTGCAGTCATTGGCGTAGTAATGGAGCTGCAGTTCTGGATAAACCTCCTGTAAAAAAACCCTCTGCAATTCTGTCCTGGTTGTCGGAGATGGCCAATCGCTGATGGCCCAGATTTTCTCCAGGTCAGGTTTGATAGCTTCAGGTGACACTATGATTCCAGGAAGGATACAGTCTGCTGGTGAAAGCTGCATTTTTCGGCCTTAACCAAGAGTTGATTATGCAGGAGGTGATTCAGAACTGCACGTGTTGTACATGTGTACAACACGTGTTGTACACTGCACGTGTTGTACATGATCCTTTAGGGACCGTGAGAAGATCAAGATATCGTCCAGGTACACTTAGACAAAACGATCTAGGAAATCCTGGAGCACATCATTAAATAGAGCCTGAAAAACCACCGGCGCGTTTCTGAGGCCGAATGGAACCACACAATACTCATAATGACCGGTGTGTTAAAGGCCATTTCTCACTCGTCTCCCTTCCTTATACGAAGTGGTAGGCGTTGCGCAGGTCGAGTTTAGAAAAGATTGTCGCCCCCTGCAGAGACTCAAATACATAAAATGTAAGTGGCAGAGAGTATTTGTAGGGGACTGTGATTTAGTATAGACCCCTATAGTCTATGCAGGGACGTAACGTGCCATCCTTTTTGGATACAAAGTAAAAGCCGGCCCCTACGGGGTATGTCGAGGGCTGGATCAAGCCCGTGGTGAGACATTCTGATATGTATTTCTCCATTGCCTCCCTCTCGGGGCGCGAAAGGGGGTACAGCCTGCTGGACAGGAGGGGGGCATCAGGTAAGAGGTTGATAGCGCAGTCAAACGACCTATGCGGGGGAAGCTGGCAGGGGTACCTCACTCAGATCGTGATACTCCACTGGTACCAGGGAGAGATCGATGGGGGCCGGGTTGCCAGTGTCAGGTGTATTGCTGGTGGGTACTGCAGCACATAGGCAAGAGGAATGGCAGGAGACCCCCCACGTGAGGACACGGGCGTTTACCCAATCAAGGGAGGGGTTGTGCTCTTTTAACCAGGGGTAACCCAAAATGACTGGCACATCAGGAGATTAAAACACAGACAACATAAATTCTCCCGGTGGTTGCCATCAATTAACAGGCAGACTGGCAGGGTGCAATGTGTGATGGAGGTTAAGCGCCGGCCATCCAAGGCAACAGTGTGGAGAGGGGAGGCCAATGGTAAAAGTGATATACCTGCGCTTTTAGCAAAACCAATGTCAATTAAATTCTCCTCTGCCCCAAAATCTATGAGGACATTGACGGGTAGTCTATTCTCATGAACCAAAAACACTGCATGAAGACTAAGATGACGGACTTGAGGTTTCGGGGTAGGACTCGAAAGAACCCCAAACCTTACTGCCACATTTGGGGAAAACCGGATACACCCTCACATGGTGATTAGCATCGGCGCAATAAAAACAAAGCCCCTTATCTCTACGGGCGACACGTTCATCAGGTGTTAGCGCGGTTCGTCTCAGTTGTCTGGGTTCAGGTTCGGTAGACTGTTCGAGGTGAGAGCTGCTCCCTGAGAGATTGCCGGTAGCCTGGGCGAGGCGGTGGTTTGAACAGTGTTTTGGGAAAACTGTTCGCAGCGGCGCTCATTAATACTTCCGTCCAGACGTATCGCGAGGTCGATGAGTTCTTGGAGTGTCTGGGGTCTGTCGTGGGTGGCCAGTACACTGCGAATGTGATCGTTCAGCGCATGTCAAAACACGCCGCGCAGCGCCCGCTCACCCCAGAGCGTGGTGGATCCGCTACTCAGAACGAACTGTCTGAAGGCAAAGGTAGAACAGTCAACAGGAGTTTATTGCCACACACAGAGGGGTAAACAGTACGTGGTGAGACGAGACGCTGGCGGATAACACTGGGAACGCGGAGATGGTGGCATAATGTCGTGGCGTCAGATGGCATGTGACGTCAGCGGGGCCATGTTCCAATCCGCAGTGCAGAACTAGAAGGGAGTGTGGCTTCAACCAGGTAGCAGCGGCAGGATTGTGAGCTGCATACACAAAACACAAAACAGGATGAGTACCAGGGCACACACAATATGAAAGACAACCAAGCAAGAGCGTGACGAGGATCGAGAGACATGAGCCAGAGAGGACGAGGCGTAGCATAGGCATGAGCACAAGACCAACCAGCAACGGGAACAGGAACTAACGGGGTTTAAATAGACACAGTGATGAGACCCAGGTGCACGGAATTACAGGCGTGGCTACCCGATACACCCACACCACGTGACGACACATAACACTCTCTCTTTCTATCTTTATCTTACTAACATACACACACCATCGCATTATGTTCTGCAGTTGTTACAGTTATATGCCTTGAAAACTACTAGACTTTCATGATAAATGATAATTAGCCAAATTTTGACATAATCTTATAAACACAGTCAAGATTCCTTACTCAAAACATTAAATACATTTTTAAGTTAGCACAGCTAAAGTCTTTATATATTTAAACTTTGTTTTTTAAAAACAAACTCACTCACATTACGTTTTCAAAATTCTTACTCATACTCATTTGTTTTGAAATGCTTTTAAGAAACTTCAAGTGCATGATAAATTCAGTATGTTTCACAAACATGTAATCATTCTTTAATTTACTTTTATTATTTTATTGTGTGTTACTCATCATAATTTTCTTATCATATCTTCTTTTTTTCTAATGTCTTTTAATTCAGTTTGTATGTCGACAGTTATGTCATCCTCATTTGCACTTAGTCTTTTCCATTGCTTTATTGTTGGGCTTCCTGTCCCTCCTATGTAATGTCCCTGCTCTTCCTCTCTTTTTCTTATCATGCCGTCTTCTCGCTGCTCTTCTTACCCTTTTGGCTTCTACTAAGGGTATGTTTGCCTCTGCCCAATCTGCCTGCTTTTTCCTCTCTTTCTTGTGGTATGCTCTGTGGTCTTGTTTAAACAGTCTAACATCACTCTAATGTTTCCTCTTTTACTTGACCTCTTTTGTTTAGCTTCCAAATACTTGTTTAAAGAAATTTTGTCTTAAAGCAAGCTTGTGCTAATTGGTATTAAGACAGTTAAACAACTTGTTAAATAAGTGAAGTACTGCAAATTTTATAGCAAGTCGTATTTTACAATTACTATGTGGTTCGTTGAAACAAAGAAATTCAGGTAGGATATGTAGGAATGTAGATGTGTAGATTTTTTACATAGACTACAGACCAGCAGTATAGTGGAACAGTTGGCAGCATTTTTACTTCACAGTGAAGAGAATATTAAGGAAGTATAGATGTATTCTTTTCTTTGTGGAGTTGGCATGTTCTTCTTGTCTTGAGTTGGTTTTTTATTGAAGTCTGTAGCTACACAGTATACAAAAGCATTTAAGACAAGAAGAACAAAAATGCTACATCTTCCCTGGGTGTGAGTGTGTGTGTACAATTGTTTGGTTATTACTTAAATACTGTGCTTTATTAGCTCTACCTCCTCTTCTTGTCTGTTTCTTTTGAGGTGTTGCCAATTTCCTCGAGGTGTCGTCATCTCTTCATACGTGGCTCTGCCAAAGCACTGCGGCTACCACAATTACTGGATGGAACCTGGATTTCTATAAGACTGGCAGTCCTGCATGATGCCCTCAATTGACTTATATATTTTCCCAATTGACACCTGATCACCACACAATTTGTACATGGCTGTACTACACCGTTGGTGCTGACCAGCCATTCAAGGAGAATAAGTCTATTGTCTACTGGCCCTTCCATGGTTTCTTCCTTAAAATAACAAAAAATAGGGAGTTGTTTCTTGCCACTGTCACTTTGGCTTGCTCTTTGGGGTTTGAAAGGCTTACAACTTTGTAAAGCTGCTTTGTGACAATGTACTATGGTTAAAAATCGCTATAAAAATAAATTACTTGAACTTGAACTTGTTTGAGCTGGAAATCATTTGCTTAATTCACTGATTGCCCATAAGGGCATTCAAAACCTTCTCTGTAGGCCTAAAAATATCTGACTCACAGAATAATTTATTCATTCATTCATTCTCTTCCACTTTATCCTATATTAGGGTCGCGGGGGGGTTCCCCATGAGAACGTTTCGGGCGCTGGGCAGATACACCCAGGACAGGGTGCAATCTATCGCTGGGCACACACTCACACACACAGACAGACACGCACTAAAATACACTCTACATGGGGCAATTTGGAGAAATCAATTGACTTGATCCATGTTTTTGGACTTTGGGAGGAAACCAGAGAACCTGGAGGAAACCCACGCGGACAAGGGGAGAACATGGAAACTCCACCCAGATGGGGAATCGAACCAGGAATCCCTAGTGCCTAGAGGCGAGCGTGCTAACCACTAGGCCATCTTGCCGCCCTCACAGAATAATATTAATAATATTTTGTCCAGGCATGTATTTTCTTAATTCTTACATTTAACCAATCAAAATTCAGGATCACTGCTTGCATAAGTTAAATATTTTACCCAAGGCCTTCAGTGTTAAGAGCCTGCACTGCCTCGTCACCCTGCTGACTCCGCCCTGCTCATCTTATTAACCCTATCCTTCTCTCCTCTGTAGTTCCCAGTTACTCCTTATCATTTCCCTGCTCCTGACTCATGTGGTTATACTCTATTAAACCTTTTGTACTCCATCCTTTATCTGTGTGTGTGTTCCACCCCTGGTTCCTAATATTACACATCATAACATTCAGAATGAATTTTGTGGGCCAGGTAGCATTAAATAATTGTCTATCGACCTATTGCTTCACCCAATCCAATTTTAAGTTTGTGACACCAAGTCCTTACACTACCTAAGTAGGATTTTTTTTGTAGGGTGTCTGTGCTTTACTTGAGTTTTTTATCTGCCAAAGAAGGACTCATGGCATTTAAGAGGTCACTATCAAATTTGAAAAAAGCTCATTGAAGTATGTATTTTTGGTCTATTTTATATTTAATACATTTCATTTGGTGCAGTTCTTTAGTTGTGCTACCTTGTTGAAATGTACAGCCAAAGTGTACTTATATACAGACAGCTGCCTAAATAAAACAGTCATTCTAAACATTCTAAACAACTCTTGTTAAGTCCCAACCTCTACTAATCAATGTTAAAATTAAGGGCATGTCAGTGAATCTTTGCTATTGTGACAAGTGGAAAATGCATAAAAAGCATCAAAGGCATGTACTTATTTTCTTAATTATTCAAGGTTGGATTTTGGGTGTAACGTGCAATGATCCAATCATTGTGTCACTTGCTGTTGCTTTTAAGAGTCAGACTTTGGCAAATTGATATTTCAGCGGTGCAGCTACCTGTACTCAATGCGCTGATCCATGAGGTTCTCCATCTTACTGTGGATGAAGAAAACACAGCATAGTCTCTGAACAAATGCAGTGATAGTTAATAGCATTCTATTAATAGCATTTAATAGCATTCAGTTCTATTCAGTGTTCAGTGGCATTGGACACTTGCCTGTGTTGATGATTCATTGCCAAGATTGCAGTGAATATCTGACAGTTGACATCTGTCAACTGTTTTCAGTCAGTAATGCAAATGTGCTTTTTGATGCCAAGATAATAATAAAAATATTTATTATTATTCAATTATACATTATACAATATTATTTTTAGACCATCACGATAATCGGTGTAGATATATTCACAAAAAGTGTTTTATTCATGGTGTAAGATAGGGCCTTTGGTTTTAAGTTGAGCCTCTTGTCTTTAAAAATGAGGGACAACATGGTGGATGATGCTTCCACTTCATGAACAAAAACCTGAATTAATTTTCCATCCATCCATCCATTATCTTCCGCTTGTCCGGGGTTCGGGTCGCAGGGGCAGCAACCGAAGTAGGGAGACCCAGACCTCCCTCGCCCCAGCCACCTCCACCAGCTCGACTAGGGGAAACCCCGAGGCGTTCCCAGACCAGCTGAGAGATATAATCCCTCCAGCGTGTCCTGGGTCTTCCCCGGGGCCTCCTTCCAGCCAGACTTGCCTGGAACACCTCCCTAGGAAGGCGCCCAGGAGGCATCCTTACCAGATGCCCGAACCACCTCAACTGGCTCCTTTCAATGCGGAGGAGTAGCGGCTCCACTCCGAGTCTCTCCCGAATGACCGAGCTTCTCACCCTATCTCTAAGAGAGAGCCCAGCCACCCTGCGGAGAAAACCCATTTCGGCCGCATGTATTCGCGATCTTGCTCTTTCGGTCATTACCCAAAGCTCATGACCATAGGTGAGGGTCGGAACGTAGATTGACTGGTAAATCGAGAGCCTTGCCTTGTGGCTCAGCTCCTTCTTTACCACAACAGACCAGTATAGGGTCCGCATCACTGCTGACCTCGCGCTGATCCGTCTGTCAATCTCACGCTCCATCTTACCATCACCCGTGAACAAGACCCCGAGATACTTAAACTCCTCCACTTGAGGCAAGATCTGATCCCTGACCCAGAGAGGACTCTCCACCCTTTTCCGACTGAGAACCATGGCCTCAAATTTGGAGGTGCTGATTCTCATCCCAGCCCCTTCACACTCGGCTGCAAACCGATCCAGCAAGAGCTGAAGTCCGCAGCCTGATGATGCTAACAGGAGCCATGTATCCCATACTCACGAAGCACCTCCCACAGAATACCCCGAGGGACACAGTCGAAAGCCTTCTCCAGATCCACAAGGCACATGGGCAAACTCCCATGAACCCTCAAGGATCCTGGAGAGAGTGAAGAGCTGGTCCAGTGTTCCACGACCAGGACGAAAACCACACTGCTCCTCCTGTATCCGAGGTTCAACTATCAGTCGGACTCTCTTCTCCAGTACCCCTGCATAGACTTTGCCGGGGATGCTGAGGAGTGTAATACCCCTGTAATTGGAACACACCCTCTGGTCCCCTTTTTTAAAAAGAGGCACCACCACCCCCGTCTGCCAGTCCAGAGGTACTGCCCCCGATGACCATGCAATGTTGAAAAGGTGCGTCAGCCAAGACTGCCCCACAACATCCAGAGCTTTAAGGAACTCCGGGCGGATCTCATCCACCCCCGAAGCCCTGCCACCAAGGAGCCCTCTGACTACCTTAGCGACCTCAGCCACAGTGATGGACAAGCCTCCTCCTGGGTCCTCTGACTCTGCCTCCTCTCCGGAGGGCATATTGGTGGGATTGAGAAGGTCCTTGAAGTATTCCTTCCACCGCCTAATGACGTCCCCAGTCGAAGTCAACAGTGCACCCCCTTCACTATATACTGTGTTGGTTGCACACTGCTTTCCCCTCCTGAGTTGCCTGACAGTTTGCCAGAATGTTCTAGGAGCCGACCGAAAGTCACTTTCCAAGGTCTCACCGAACTCCTCCCACACCCGGGTTTTTGCCTCCGCGACGCACGAAGCCGCAAATCGTTTGGCCTGTCGGTACCGGTCAGCTGCTTCTGGAGTCCCACAAGCCAACCATGCCTGATAGGACTCCTTCTTCAGCTTGACGGCATCCCTTACACGAGGTGACCACCACCGTGTTTGAGGGTTACC
>JAFMOD010000640.1:139027-222077 GCA_019802435.1 Corydoras maculifer | reverse complement strand
CCCCCCCCCCCACAGGTGGTGAGCCCATTTGAGGGGGAACCTATGTAGCTCCTTCGGGCTGGGCCCGGCCGGGCACCATGGGAAAGTGCCCGACCACCAGACGCTCGCTGACGAACCCCATCCCCGGACCTGGCTCCAGGGTGGGGCCCCGATAACCCTATATCGGGCAGGGTACACGAGTTCTTGTTTTTTCTTTTCATAGGGGTTTTTAGTGGACCACTCTTTGTCTGAATTAATTTTCCTGTTGGAAAAAGCAAAGGTCTTTTCTATTCCCTCCAGGGACATCAGTTTTTGTCAACATTTCAAACACATGCTGATTGGTAAATTGAAAATGCTAAAGTTTTTCTCTGATTATCACTTTTTAGGGAAAAATAGCCATTGATGATCTCCAGACATTAAACAACTAAATTGTGCTTGACACAATCTTCCATGAACATATTTTGGAATGCCTGGGCAGTGATACAGCACATATTCTGTTTAAGCAAAGTTTTGTTACATACTGTATGGCTAGCCATATGGTAGACATTAAAAATAAGCACCACTTTCTTACAAAGCAAAACGAAAGTTTGTAAATTTGGTATTGCTAAAAATGTCGCATGGTGTACATTTACAAACATGCACACTGATTTAAAATGAATGTGATACATGATGTAATAGGTGTCATGTTATAGATACCACACTTTACTGTTCTAAAAAAAGTCTAAAACAGGACAGAACATGCTGTTGTTAATAGTAAAGCACTGTGCAATAAACTCTAACATTTAATAAGCTGTTGTTTTTGAGTTTTCTTTTTGCTTTGTTTCAACATGTTTCTAAACTTTTGAATAAGGCTGAAAAATTCTCAGTCAACCATCATTACAAACTTATTTAATTTACAACACTGACTTAATTTACAACTGTCTTTCGTTCAGTTTCAGCTCAGGACAAGCGGTTCAGACATCTGGATCTGTAAAGTACAGGACTGTTTGCTTTTTCACACTCAGATTATTTTTCGGATATTGTCTGGCATGCAGGGAGGTCCAAAAATATAGTGTTACACTTGACCTAAAACTTGCATCATAAGACTGACATAACATGTCATTAACATGTCATTGCAATATGTTTTATGTCATGACAGTTTACACCCAGAATCATGTCATTGTTGTCCTATACCCCTCTTGAGGCATAATGTGATCAAAGGAATGTAAAGAAATTTTATGGTTATCTTGTAGGTTCAGCTATTCTCATCTGCTGTGTTGCTTTATTAGATACATAATATCCAGATTAGTTTTAGTCATTTAGCAATAAATTACACTGCATTACATTCGGCAAAGGCTTTTATGCAAAGCGACTTACAAATGAGAGAACAACTCAAATCAGTATTTACAGAAAAAACAGGTGTTTGTGGAAGAGATGTGTTTTGAGTTGTTTCTTAAAGATGCTAAATGATTCTGGCAGCAGCACTGCCAGAGCACCGCGGCAATGATAATTACTGGACAGAATCTGGATTTCTGTCCTACTAGTGGTGCTGCCGTCCAGCAGGATAGCCTTACTGAACTGATATAGTTTTTCAAAAATTTTAAAAATACATACCTGTTCACTGCCCAATCTTTACATGGGTCCTGCACTGCTGGCCATCCACTCAAGGAGGATGAATCCGAGTCATGGTCGAATTTTTTTTTACTTCAAACCTGGTTTAAATACTGTAAAGCTGGTTTGTGACAATGTACTGAAGTACTATATAAATAAATTAACTTAAACTAAAGAGCAGCATGACTTGACTGGGTGCTCTAACAAGTAGACTGGCAGCTTATTGTGTGATGCCTTTTAAGCCACCTCAGAAGTTTGGGAGGCAAAATAACACTCGTAATCACTGATGTACCACCTCAAAAACTCACAAAGACAATGTCTTAGTCAATGTCTTAAGTAGCACACGTTATTTCTATGGATTTTATTTTACAAAACATTTTTTGAATCTGTGTAAAATGTATTCTGAGGTCATTAACAACAGAATGAAAGAAATACAATTGTAAAACCAGATTGATGATTTTAAGTGAAAAATTGCTTCATTCATCCATCCATTATCTTGCACTTTGTCCTCTACTAGGGTCACGGTGGGTCCCCCATGCCCATCCGGGGGGAAAGTTTCGGGGGCTGGGCAGATATACACAGACGGGGCGGCAATCTATTGCTGGGCACACACTCACCCACAAAGACACAAACACAAACACACTCTATATGGGGTAATTTGGAGAATTCAATTTACCTTTATCCGTGTTTTTTGGAAACCGGAGAACCCGGAGAAAACCCACACGGACACGGGGAGAACATGCAACCTCCATCCAGATTGGGATTTGAACCGGGAATCCCTAGCGCTGAGAGGCAAACGTGCTAACCACTACGCCACTGTGCCGCCAGCTGCTTCATTAAAAAATGTAATTTTATGAAGACCATCCACCTCACAGTAAGAAGGTCTAAATGAAATGGCTTTGTGTGTGGGAGCGGGGAAAAAGCCCATCTTATGATTGATCAAAGTGCATATGCTTTTTCTGAGCTGTCACCCTTAAACATGTCCTAAACAGAAGCGACAGTGGCAACAAAAAACACCCTGGGATTCGTTTTGATTTTAAAGGAAAAATCCTTATGAGGATCAGTCTCAGTGGGGAAATACATCCTCCCTGAGTGGCTGGGAACAGTTAACAGTGAAGGACACTAATGTACAGATTACAATAACAACTCTGTTTAATCAAGTGTATTATAATCAAGACTGATTCTGTTCAGTCATTACACTGTGATGAAAGTTCCTCTTATTCTCTGTTATAATGTAACATCCAAGCAGGACTATAAACTAGCTAAGCCAGTAGAAAGCAGGTTTTGTCTATCAAAACCTAATGTATTGTCAAGAGAATTTAATTTGATCTGACATCTGCATGTCTAAGTCTTATCTTAAAACTTAAAAAAAAAAAAAAATCATTAAATATAACTTCTAAGTACAGCTTATGTTGTCCTGTCTACTTCCCTATCTTTTTTTTTCTAACACTGTTCACACTGTTCTGTAAAAATTAAAGTCTGTTAAAGATCATGAGAAATATATTTCTATATCACTATCAACCTAGTGATGATACCGATGACAACAATAGATAGTGCTGTTGTCCTAGTCCCTGGGTTTAAGTCCCAGCAGGGTGACCAGGGTCTTTTTTGTGTGGGGTTTGCATGTTCTTCCTATGTTTGCAAAACTCTCATTTTCAGTCCAAAAACATGCAAGTCAGATGACTGGAAATGAAACATTTTTACAAGGTTTGAAATTAGTTTGTTCAGCTCAGTGATTGCAAGAGAATCTTTCTCTACCTTTAAGCATATGAGCTATTACATTATTGAAAACTGAAAGCCTAGATATTGTTCGCCTTTTACCTGAAAAATGTCCTATTGTTTGAGAAAAAATAGTAATATGATATTTAACAATTTAGCTATTTGCTAAAAAAATTGTCTTATTAGTGATTTGCATCAATAACAATGAACCAACATTTGATAGCTGGAAATTATGTGAACACCAGAGACTAATTTCAGTGTAGTTTAGATTTCCTACTGCATGGTGCATGGTGCAAAACTCTTTCTTACTCTCACTCCTCTTTGTTTGTCTTTCTCAGTGGACCACATATGTAAAGTATCAAAGTGATTAGGTGCTAAAGGATTTTCCTGCATGCTCAGCCATGTGATGAGGCTAAAAGAAGCACAAGTATAAATTTCTAGAACAAAGTGTTTAAAATTTTTTGAAAGGATTTCTTTATTATTTTCTTGGATTAAATTAAGTACAATGATATATATATATATATATATATATATAACTGCAGCTCAGATTTTTCTTTGCTATCAAGAAACAACAAAAAACACTAAAATATTAACAGTATTTAATGTTTCTTAAGTGCCTTTTTTAAAATGGTTTATTTACATTTACATTTAGTTATTTAGCAGACACTTTTATCCAAAGCGATTTACAAATGAGAACACCATAAGTCAGTAGTAAAAACCAGCTAAAGTGTAGAATTTTCAAACCTGATCATTATCTTATACTGTATCCCCATTTTTATATCAGGTGCTTGTAAAAGAAATGTGTTTTCAGTTGTTTTTCAAAAATGTCAAGTGACTCCGCAGTACAGACAGATTTGGGACAATCGTTTTACCATTTTGCAGTGGTGAACGCAATGGAGTGACAATTAGCACCTTGATGAGGTTGAATTTTCAGGCGACATTCATCATTAGAGCGATGAGTTGGAGTGTATTTTGAAAATTTAGAGCGAAGGTAAGAGGGGGCAGATCCAGAAATGGTCCTGTATGTCAGACTCAGTGCCTTGTACTGAATGCGAGCAGATACAGCTTATGAGAAGCCTTGTTCTTGCTAAATTTAATTTGAGATGACTGACCTTCATCCAAACAGATATGTCCTTAAGCCAGGCAGATATCCAATTTGAGATAGTGGTGTTGTCAGGTAAAAACGACAAATGAGTGTCATCATCAGAGCAGTGGTAATAGAAACCATGTGCCTAAATGACTGTGTCTAGTGATATGTAAAATGACAAGAGGAGAGGACCAAGTACAGAGCCCTGAGAAACACTAGTGAGTACTTGGTGAGAGTTAGATGACACATTAGGGTCCTTCTAGTCCAATTTATTTATAACCATCTGTTTTACAATAGTACATTGTGTCAAAGTAGCTTTACAGTGTTCTAAACCAAAACCCCCAATGAGCAAGATAAAGAAATCTTGTGAGGACCGAGGCTCAATGGGGAAGCCTTTTCCTTGAACAAAACAAGCAATTCAAATTAAAAACAATTATTTTGGAGAAAAACTCACCACTAAGCCCCTTAGGAAAATATATTGGCATTTTTTCACTTTTTAAATATAAAATAATTTCAAGAAAATAGAAAGTGTCTCATAGTTTTTCACCAAATTATATAACCCTGTAAAAGAGTGTGTCTGGAGACAAAACTACTTCTGCTTTCTGGTAAACATTATCTTCCAAGAACATGCAATATTCATGCAATACAATGGAATGGAGATGAGACTGAAGCTGCACCAGTCTCTTCTGATTTTTGCTGATGATTTTAACCCTTTAGATTTACTAGAGGGCAGATACACCCAGGACAGAGTGCAATCCATCATGCACACTCACTCACACAGACAAACACATCTACACTATATGGGGCGATTTAGAGCGAGGAAGAACCCAGAGAAAACCCATGTGGACACGGAAAGAACATAGAAACTCCACCCAGATTGGGATTCGAATCTGAATCCCCAATGCTGAGGGGCAGATGTGCTAACCACTAAGGCATCGTGTCATACAAAATGGAGCAACAGTGGAAAGTAATGATTCTAAGCAAATACATTTTTAACAGATCAATTCAGTTTGTGTTGAAAACAGATGTCTTAACTTTTTAATCATTTTATCTCTCTGGATGAGTTGGGCTGCTGAAAATAGACATTGTAATTGGTGGTCCAACTATAAATGTGCAGTGGTCTAGAGCAAAGACTATTTAATTTAATTTAATTTAATTTAAAGAAAATTTTACAATAACTACTCATATCCTCTGTCTAAATGTGTGGACTTGAAAATGTATATAATGAAGTACTTGAAAATGTATTTTTGAAATTGAAATAAGCATGGCACGGTGGCTTAGTGGTTAGCACGTTCGCCTCTCAGCGCTAGGGATTCCCTGGTGGAGTTTCCATGTTCTCTCCGTGTTCGCGTGGGTTACCTCCAGGTTCTCTGGTTTCCTCCCACAGTCTAAAAACATGGATTAAGGTCAATTGAATTCTCCAAATTGCCCCATATAGAGTGTGTTTGTGTGCATGTCTGTGTGAGTGAGTGGGGGCCCAGCGATGGATTGGAACTCTGTCCAGGGTGTATTTGCCCATCACCTGAGTCGTTCCTCATCCCCCCCTGGATGGTCATGGGGAACCCCCCCGCGACTCTAATAGTGGATAAAGTGGAAGATAATAGATGGATGAAATAAGCATATGTGACTGTTTCTTTTCTAAATTTATTGTACTGTAAGTTGAATTTAATTCACTCATCACTAAATCAGCTACTCATTAGCTAATCACTTACCACATAGAAAAACAAGATTTTTCATTTATATTTGACTGTAGTCCAGCTGTTTTTTTATGTAACCTGTTAGTCATCTTTAATTTGTTTTATAATAATCAGGACCAGGGCGGCACAGTGGTTCAGTGGTTAGCACATTTGCCTCTCAGCGCTAGAGATTCTCGGTTCGAATCCCAATCTGGGTGGAGTTTCCATGTCCTCCCCGTGTTTGCGTAGGTTTCTTGTGGGTTCTCCGGTTTCCTCCCACAGTCCAAAAACATGGATCAAGGTCAATTGAATTCTCTAAATTGCCACATATACAGTGTGTTTATGTGTATGTCTGTGTGAGTGAGTGAGTGTGTGCCTAGTGCACTGCACTAACGCTGTTGATATGATAGCGTTGTGTTGATGTGTATTAATACATATCTATAGTGGATCAAAAAGTCCTGCTGAAGTTTTAAAACCTAGTGTGCATTGACTGCACACTCTATTTAACACATGTATCTTATTGCTTTACCATGTATATATATATAGTATAAACATTAGGTACGCTAATCAATCTCCCTGATCAACACGTTGGCTCCACCTCTCCTCCCAAGTGCCACTGCATTTAACACACACACACACATATATATATATGTGTGTGTGTGTTAAACGCAGTGGCACTTGGGAGGAGAGGAGAGGTGGAGCCAACGTGTTGATCAGGGAGATTGATTAGCGTACCTAATGTTTCTCGCCTGTTATGTTCATGGATGTTAATGGCCTTCTCTCTTTTAACATCTTTGTGCTTACATTATTGCTTTTAAAGAAAAAATCTTATTTTTGACTGAATTGCATGGATTCTTTGCTTGTTTTGGAGTAAGATTAATAGTCTTGATGGAGTATGATAGATGCAGTGATTCATAAACTCAAACAATGTCCTCTTTACTATGAAGTAATGTATCGTCTCAGCAGATTTGTCTACATACATACATAAACGTAGCCTACTAATTACTGAGTACAACTTGTGCAGACACAAGCACTAGAGGAAGTACCCTACAGGTCATAAAGATCAAAGCATGGAGCATGCTAAAAATATGATATATATATATATATATCTGTGTGAGATTACAGAATGGTTGGTGAATGTGGTATTTAGTCAGACTTTCAAGTCACATCAGGTAAAATGTAAATGTAAAGGCTATAGATTACATGTTCTCAACATCTGAACTCTTTGCTGTTCCAGCATGAACCTGAGTGTGGAGTAATCTCATTGGTCTGCATCGAGCCCTAACATCAGTTTGCATTACACCTTTGGAATGTGGTTTAGACTGAAAGCCAGTTTGCTTATTTACACATAAAAAATCTCTTAACTTCTCAAACTATGTTTATCATCTGGTTTCTTTAGAGTTGTCACCAGCTCCTCATTCTGTCCTGATTCTGACAGAAGCTTATTTCTGTTGAACCCATGGGTTTTTACTGCAAGCTATAATTTATGACTGAATCGAATCAATTTATCTACTGTTCATTCAAACAGCTTTTTTAAATAGACCCTTGATTATATCTCAGTGTCCTACACCGTTATCGCAGCCTGGCAACTCAAAGAGTGTGGGTTCCCCCACTGGCCCTTGGTCCTCACAAAGTTTCTTACTTTAAAACAATATAAGTTGTTTTAAAGAATAAAATTGTTTAAAAAAAAACATTTACACTGTCATTTCATCTTATTCTTTGTGGCTTAGATTTAAAACACTGTATAGCTGCTTAAAAACAATGTCTTATTGTGAAAGCCACTATAAAAATAAATAAGCTTGGGTGGCACATTGTCTTAGTGGTTAGCAAGTTTGCCTCTCAGCACTGGGGATCCAGGTTCAAATTCCATTCTGGGTGGGGTTTTCATGTTCTCCCTGAATCTGTGTAGGTTTCCTCAGGGTTGTCCGGTTTGCGGATAAAAATCCAAAAACATGAATTCAAGGTAAATTGTCCTCTCTAAATGGCCCCTAAATAGTGTGTCTCAATGTGTGTTTGAGTGAGTGTGTGCTCAGCGATGGATTGGAAAAGGGAAGAAAAGGGACATAATAATGATGTTAATGGTTTGAATTAGATGACAGCAGTAGGATTGTTAGAATTAAATTATTTATTTTATTTATAGTTTTACTTTAATTATTTGCATGCTTAAAGGCTCAATAGACCCTACAAACAAAAAATGAGTTCATCCAGTCAGGTTCAAGCAGAAATATTGGTATTCCTCACTCCTCATTTCTCAATATTTCCCAATACAAGAAATGCACCAGGATTAGGTAAAAGTGCAGTTAGCAGCATAGATTCACCAATATGGCAAATGAAAATTGTCAAATAAAGTTCTGGTGTTAAACAGATTAAACATAATGTTATGAAATGGTTTTACATTTTACATTATCAGTTTAAAACTTTTTAATTTGTACCAATTTAAAAAATATGAAAAACGGTATATTTGAATAGATGAGAGAACTTCAAGTATATGAAGACGACCTCAATTTTCATCAGAAAAATATTTTAAAAACTAACTATGAAACCATGCAGCATTTTTGTGTGATCTCGCAATTTCTGAAAATTAATATACTTCTTCATTTAGTGGTAACACTGTCTGTTGACAGAAAGAAGAATCGTGACAAAATTCCCAGGGAGGACTGCTATTTTTGTGGGGTTTTCATACTCTTTGCATATCTGTATGAGCTTTATTTGCCCCTGTTTGCCATAAAATGGCAAGTGAGATTTGCAGTGAGCAAACAGATCAGTTGTTTACATGTAAATTTTCACATTGATTTTTTAGAGAATAGCTTCCATACATTAACCAGATGTTACTTGAAAGTCTATTCATCAATTATTCTGTAAGACATATGTCATTTTAGCATATCTTTGTGAGTTCCTTTTGGGGCTATGTCTTTGCCATAAAATGGCCTCTATATTAGTTTTACCTCTAACCTTTAACCTCTAGTGTTCTTCAATTTCCACACACAATAATAACACAAGCACAATGTCAAATGCTCATTAGTAAGTACACATTTTATTTGGAATAAATATCTTGAAGTCATGACAATTCAAAATGGCAGCATACAAAAATACATAAAATTAAAAAAATGTATTTACATGACTTGTGCACAGCTAGATGGATGTATACATGGTATACAGTGACAGCCCATGCAGGACATTGATTTCTTTTGCTATATCAAAATGCAAAAGACAGAGCAGAAAACAAAACATTCCCCAGTCATACAGAAACCATCTTTTAGATGGATATATGGTCACGCATTAGAACCCTAAACACTTAAATGTTTTGAGGTATGAGGCATTGCAAAAATTTACATTGTTTGAAAGAACAGCTCATGAAAAAATGGGTAAGAGCTAGAGAGAGAAACCATTTTAACTGATCATAATAACTTAGGTACTGTACCAGACAGGGCTTGATTATAGCAGCTGCACTTCTGGCTCACTGGAGAATAAACAGAGTATAAAATGCTGGTTGATCATGTAAAATGAAGACTTTGTTTGGGAGGGCTCTATAGACAAAAATAACAAGGTCTGAATAACAGCCTTAATGAGGCTCACTGTCTATAAAGCAAAAAATACATTGTTTCTGGGAAATAATTACAAATATTATAATGATGATCACACTGGCACCATTTCAGAATTTGGAGCAATTTTAAATCAAAAGTTGATTTAAAGGGTAATATGAGCAGTAATACACAAAATTTACCCAAAAGGCATTTGATGGGGTTGAGGTCAAGGCAATGTGCAGTAAATTGCTCCTCCACACCAAACTAGAATGATCCCATCTTTATAGACCTTGGGTTTTTACACAAATGTAGTAAAGCTAAAACAAAAATGTGCCTGTTACAAAACAGTTAAATGCTTAAGGCCATCAAATTGTATGTATCAAATATTAGAGAGAATTCATAAAAAACAAAAGTGTACAGTGGAACTAAATATTCTTAATAAAGAACATCCAACAAACAGTTATATGTGAGTTTAGTTAGTTAAGTCTGTTTTAGGCTTCGTCTTGGGTTCAATAGCTCAGTAATCCGATGAAAACGTTACTTTATGCCTCTAACTGTAAAACTGATTTGATTTAAAAGTCTTGTGTCAGCTGCCTAAATCCTTTAATGATATTTGTGACATCATAAGAATTCATAAAGGATATGCAGTCCAAGGGCATTTCCTGTGCTACATTTATAACTTTCAACTGGAATGTATCATTGGGAGAGCTTCCCTTGAAATATTTTTGGTCTTTTCCCTTTTGCAACTTTTGGTCTTTGCCCTTATTTGCAGGCATAACAACAGATGCACCAGAACAAATAAAGTTCCAGATCGTTTATATACTTAACAGAAAAATCTTTGATTTTGTTTGTTATAGATTTTATACAATGTCCATGAAATAGTGAAAAAAATGAAATGAACATCATTAGCAAGGCCGTGAGGAACAGAAGTCCAGCTCCTGTGGCTTTTTCATAGTTGCACAGTGCTCCCTGGAAAGTAGTGTACCTGTGTTAGAGGCACAGCGCACTGGGCGCCGTTTAAAACCTTTGCCACAGCTCCTGGAACAGGCAGACCAATCGCCGACATGCCACATTGGGCACGGGTCACCACAAACCTGAAGTGCTGTAGGCCTTTTTGTTGGATCGCAATCCATAATGGGAGTTTCGTCTCCTCTAAGGCACTGTACCAATCTCCTCTGGAGGCCATTACCACAGGTCACTGAGCACTCATCCCACCCAGCAGCTGTCCACTTCCCAGAGGGTGAAGGGTCTTTAACATAAGGTGGGAGCTTTCGATTAATAGGATCAGCTTCTTTCCCAAGCTCCCCCTTTTCAACTAGGACACTGTTTTCAGCTCTTATTTTTGTCTCTTTCTTTAGCACCTTGTCTTCCTTGCTCTCCCGTTTGATATAGAAGGAGTAGCGGATTCGTGGTGGTGTCAGGTGGCCCACAGACAGCACCTCCACTGTCAGAGACTCTCCCAGTGGGCTCATTGCTTGTAATGTTTCCGTCTGGCCACCTGTGCCACTGTAGCGCAGCAGGCTGCCTCGTACAATAATGTCCCGCTCCACGGATGACACCATATAATCACCATTAAGAAGGTACTCGCCTTCACTATTCTTCACAGCCAGATAGTTTTCATCATTCACCATGCCTTTGTAACCACGCTGGCGAATGTCGATGTTGGATGCCCCCACAGGAAGCATGACGACAAAGTTGTAGCCATGGCTATGAAACGAATGGTAAGGTAACAGTAGATTAATTACTATAATAATCATCATATGCCAATATAAAGAGCAATAAAAATGTAAAAACCAAGTAATCACAGTGTAAAGACCTACACATTTCCTACACATTACATCTTTTATGTTATTCCATTTAAATGTGGTACCCTGACTCAAACAGACACACACACACACACACACAGGGGCAATTTAGAGTCTTATATGACTTGCATCTTTAATCAACTAAGATTTAGCCTAAATATATGGCAACCTCACTATCACAACTCTATGGTCTTGTTAGGTCTGCTTTCTAAAATGATGGCTATCAACAATAATTAATGGCTTATCCTTTTTTTACTGTAGTGTGGTTACCCTAATAATCAGTAAAAAACATCTTATTAGAATTTTCTTACATGGGTTTTGTGAAAAGACCTGAGATCTTCTTACAGTTCTTCCCATCTCCCCCACAGGTACCACACTTATCAAATTTCTTGTTGGAGCCAAGTTTGCCATCACAACCAGCCTTAGAGCATTTTCCCTGAACACAGACACCTGAAGAGTCAGGGGAACATCGCGTCCCATCCACCACCTGTACCAAAAGCAAACACAGTTGCATTAGGACAGCTGGATGTGCTAAACATTAGTTAAGATCCATTCTGATCATGCTAATCAGCATTATGTTTCAACTCATTTTTCCTTAATACTACTCAACTTAAATTTTATAAGTATCAATACACATGTATGTATTTTGTAGCTGTAAATTAAAAGCTGTTATGTCTTTTTAATATAAAAAAAAATTACTTTAACTTTCCTGTCTTCTTTCTATTTCCAAAGAGAAAAGTGACTGATGGCACTTGTAATGCTCATAGTAACAGTTTGAGTGTGATATTAAAAATGAGCGTTGACAATAGATTATGATTTATTTCTTCAATGATTGGACATGCAGACTATTTTAGAAGTTGCAACATTTCTTTTAATTCTTGCTTGTACTGAAAAAAGTTTTTTTTATCTAAACTGTGTATGGTTGATATTATTTATTGTAGACCAAATGCTAAAATAATCACTAAAAAATATGCAAAAATATTTACGATAATCATTAATATTTCCAGTCAAATGTTATCGGTAGTTGTAGCACAGTTAAATATCTAAATAAATACCTTTCAGCTGCCTCTCATACTTGCTTCGCTGAGGAATCCTCATGATTTACACATCATGCTTATTTGTTAAAATGTGCTTGTAAATCCTATGAGGTCAATTTTACAAGTCTATATAAACTAGCTTGTTTTGAACATCCCAGATTGATATGGTTCTCTGTTGATTTCCTGTTATTATTATTATTTCTTTATTTAATTTTGTGTTAGTTGTTGCAGTGGCAGGAGGAGAAACCATGGAGAGAATTATACCAGCACAACTCAAAAGTTAATTTTCACATCAAACATTGGAATGAGAGTAAAATGTGATCAAAGTGACTTCAGCTACTACATGAATGTGCAAAATGGCTTGTTTGATTATTACAAAACTGCTGATCTGGGATTTCCAAACAGCCTCAAAAGTTTATAGAGAATGATGAATAATGGAAGAGAGTTCTTTGGATACATTTTCTGCTTTGATTAGAGGGTCAGAGAGGAATGGCACTAGTTTGTTTGAGTATAGAAGATAGTTGCAGTAATTCAAATACCAACTTTCTTTAGAATAATGGTTATCAGCAATGTTAAAAGAAACTTAACAATCTTAAAAGAAAATGTTGTGGATGAACCATAGTCGTGCTTGAAAATTTGTGAACCATTTAGAATTGTTGGGGGAAAAAATAACTGTATTAGATTTTTGAAGTCTTAAAAGTAGCTACAGTGAATCAATTTAAACAAATGAAAAACATATTTGATACATAGTTTGATATTACATAGTTTGATATTACATAGCTTAATATTGCATAACTATGAGTGGCAGAAATATGTCACATTTTTCTTATCACATTTATAGATAATTATAGATAATTGCTGTAAAAACACACGTTTACATTTATAAACATTTAAATATTTTTGCACATTGTGGCTCACAACACTAGTGGGCCACCTGACTGTTCCCTTGCATTTTCTTGCATGTTTATTGCCCTGTATATTGTCTGTTGCACTGTTCCCTCAAATTACTTGAATGTTTACTGTTCTATTTACTGTCTTGTATTTATTGTAATCGCAGTCAATCACTGTTTGGATGCCACACATGTGGCAGGATTGTGTCAGTGTGACCCCCTTGTGTTGCAATATTTCAAACTACATGTTTCCAGGAACTATTGATTAGTCCTGCACATTGATGTGAAGGAATTTTAAAGGCCTGAAGGTATTTAAAGGAATCTTTTGTTTAAAACATCTTTAACACTGCCAGTCTAAAACATTTAAGTTAACTTTATTCATTTGTAAGAATTCAATATCCAACTGGGATAAATGTCTTGTGAGCTTAGGGTCATTGTCTCTCTGCATTACCCTGATATAAGTCTTTTGTCTTAACTGGTTACAAAATAATATTCCAAAAGGCTTTTCACTTAACTTTTAGCAAACTGCATATGGGCAACTGTTTGGAAAACACTGCCCATATGTTCTTGCAGCCCTGCATTGCATACCATTGCTGGTCAGTGTTTTCCTGATGGCAGATTAATAAGATCAAATAGAAAAGCAAAAAAAATGAATTAGCATTAGTCTAAAATATCCTAAGATAAAAGCTTTAATAATCGTACACATCATCTTTGGTTTTAGTGTAGATCGCTAATAAATTCTCACATTGTGATCAAATTTTTAATATAATTAACATATTTATTAAAGACTTGAGTCTCAATATTAATGCAACCATTTTTTAAGAAGACTTGTTTCAGTCGTAACTTTACTTTTATGCACATTGATAGCTGAACAGCTTATGTAAGTGTGTGCTAGCTTAGTGGTTATCAATCTAAAAGTTGGAGGTTAAAATCCCAAGGTCACTGAAGTTACCAATGTTGTTCCTTGAGCAAGACCCATAACCCTTATTGCTCAAGGTGATGATTTATCATGGTGATCCTGTGTTCTTCCCCAACCATTGAGTTACACTTGTAATATGAGTTCAAATTGTATTTTTATAAACCAACATCCTGCTGCATCCTGTCTCATCTTTGTCTCATATTATATTTTCCCCAAGCAATTTTATGAAAAACATCTGTTACAAAGCATTTTAAACAAGGCATAATTGAGAATCACAAATAAGTCTCTTGAGACAAAGATCAACATTTGAGCAATACATTTTTAATAAATGAGTTCTCTTTATTCATTTTTTGGAGTTTGTAAATCTGATAAACATTTAGGTTAAAGCCATGCTAAAATATATAAAAACAAATTTAAAAGAGGCAGAAGCTAAAATAAAATAAATATGCACTTTCAAAAAAAATCTAGAATCATAATTTATAATCAGAAGTCTAGTGCCTTATATTGGGACAGTAATGGACAGCATGGTGACTGTATGCTGTTCTGGGCTTATAGTCAAATAAAAGCCTTTTGTGATGTGGCAAAATGAAAGATTTCCAAAGAAGACCAGCTGCCTATCCCATTACAAATATCTTTTTCTGATTCACTTGTTTAGTATCCACATTCCTGTGATCTACTTGAACTGCATGATATGTCTGTGAGGGTGAATGATAAATGGTTCAAATTAAAATCACATGGGAGACAAACTGGTGATTCATATTTACCCTGACAGATATGCATGGATCTTCTTTCTGTTTCCACCCACATTTAATGTTGGTAATCTATTCCAGACTTTACATTTTCATTACCAAACTCAAAAAAATAATTTGTTCAATAGGTTTAATGCATGTTAAAGTTTTAAACCATCTTACCTTAGGAGCAAATACATAAAAATATCCAGTTCCATTAGCTCTGCATATGAGCTTGCACTGGTCTTTAGAAGAGACACCTGAGTATTTGGGCACCCACACGACAGAGGACGTGAGACGGTTGGTGTTCAAACTGAAGCCATTGAAGGCCTCACACTGCTCTTCTCTGTAACTTTTACCTGTGTGTAAAAGGACATGAGAAAAAAGATTCGACTTTAATGAAATAACAAAAAATCTAAAGATCAAAAAAATTACATACAGCGTTTAAGTTAGACAAAAGTAAAATAAAACAAATACTGAATTTTTAGAAACTTATTATGTACATGTAAATCTATTTGATTCTTTGTCAAATGTGTTTTTGAGTATTTGCTGGCAGCTAAATCCACAGTGTAATATAACTGAACAGCCAGTTGATGTGGACGCTCAGTCAGAATAACTGTTCACTAGTGCTCATAGCGCAACAACTCTAAACATGTCTCCTGGCCATGACACGGCAGACACACATTTACTCAAACTCACATATAGACACAATGCACCAATTCAGAAGCAATATGTAATGTGGGAGAAAACTGTTCACAGAATATGCAGACAGAAAAGACCCCGTTACTCTTACTGGGTGAACACTGTAAAGCTTCTTTAAGACACTGTACTATTGTAAACAGCACTATATAAATGAATAAACTTGATGTTTATTCTTGCTGAGAGGTGATGGTACCTTAGAGCTATAAATGTAATCACTTACTTAAAACTTATTATGCTATATACATAAAAGTTTATTGAGATTAGGTCAGTATTGGTGTATAGAGTGTGGGTAAGTCCTTACCAGTGTCAGGGCATGAAGCAAGGTTGCAGGACCGGTACTTGACCCTCACACCCTGGCAGTACTTCCCTCCATTCTCTGGCACAGGATTGTTACATTCTCTCTTTGCCAATTGCACTCCACCACCACATGTCCTGGAACAGGGCCCGAATGCCCCCCATTTACCCCACCTACCATCCAGCTGAAAATAAAACAGGGAAAATAAAAGTCCAGTTTACTAGATGGTATGTTGCCACAATGATACTACTAAAATTATTAACATTAGATATAAAATACAATATATAGTAAACAATAATAAATATAATTATACCCTTAAATTTATGTTCTTGGATTTAAAATAATAAAATGTTAGCAATGTTTAAAAGACTTTGATGATTAAATTAATTGAAAACACTGTGATGTTAGCATAAGCCTTCTAGTATACTCTATATATATATACTGTCAAGTGTATATGTATACTTTTATTAAGACAAAAGTATTGTTAGCAATGTTTAAAAGACTTTGATGATTAAATTAATTGAAAACACTGTGATGTTAGCATAAGCCTTCTAGTATACTCTATATATATATACTGTCAAGTGTATATGTATACTTTTATTAAGACAAAAGTATTGGGACGCCAATACATTACACTTACAAGGTTTTCTAAAATCCTACTCTAAGATGATCTTCCTTTTATAGGGATTATATTCCCTATTATAGTTTATATTGTGGCAACATCGAGTGTGGGGTGCAAGATCATTTGTTGGACTGTTCCATGTGCATCGAGCGTGTGGTGAAAAAGCTTTTGGCAGATAGGGAAAAGTTTGCCCGAGACCACGCAGGTGACCATGGACTAGGTGCGGTTGTGACCTGGGTGAAAGGTGGTGTGCTGCATGAAGGACAAACCCAGAGTGCTGAGGTAAGACCCTCCATGTTTGGGCGGGGGCCGATGGACGCTGAGAGAAAGTCTTCATGGTTGGCCTTCAAAGGTGGGGCAGCCTGGCACAGTGACAAGTGCTGTTCATGCCAGGTGCTGTTCGTGTTTTGGGGTTTAACGTTATGACGTTGTTTGACGCCGCAGGGGTTGGGGACAGGACAGCTCACTCAAAAGGTGGGGAGCTGTGTGGCGACACAGGATTGTCGACTTAGTTTAGACTCTACGTAATGGCTTATGGGGTGAATTATTTTGGATACAGTTTGGCAGGTTGCCTCACCAAAGGAATGGTTCCTGCGGGTTTTCCCAGCATGCATTGCAGCATGAGGATATAAGGGGGAGCATGGGGTGCTTTCAGGAGTGGAGGGGAGAATGATGTAAGACTGTGTTTGTGACTTTGGTGTTAATAAAAGTTTACATCTGCTAGAATGGCTACCTACGGTGTATTTCTTATTTATTGCTACAATATAGTTCTGTAAAGGCTTTACTCCGAGGTTTTGGAGTGTCTGTGGGAGCATTTGTGAGGTCAAATACTGCTGTTGGACCATGCTAAGTCTGTTCCAGTTCATTCCAAAAATGACTGTCATCACTGACCACTTTAATTACGTTTATTTTTACCTAAATGCTTACTTTTATGTTTGACATTGTGTGATCATGTGTTTTTCACGCGTGTGCTATTAAGTGACTTTAGCTCACCTTTGGCATAGTAACCAATGGCTTTTCAGTGCAAACCCCTCGCATGCACTGCATGCCTTCTCCACAACTGGTGCCATCAGCCCATGGAAAGTGACGGGTCTGGCAGACTGGTTGCCCGTGTGTCTTGCCGGTGCACCACAGCCGCTGACACAGTGGCTGCATGAGTGGACATGGCTTTGAGCCAGTGCCAAATGCAAGCTCACACTGTTTTTCAAGACCATAAGACACTCCAGGGAGAACAAAAGGCAATGCCAAAGGCTTCTCGGGCTGATCCAACAGACAGTCCCCTGCAAGGACAAAAGATTGTCATATATGTACAGTTAACCAGAAAAGTTGATTAATTTCCAGAATTCCATTCAAGAAGTTGAAAACTTTCCTATAGATTCAGGGCCCATAATTTAAATTATTTCAAGTATGTTTTTTTTACTTTCACATAATTTTGAATACTGTAAAAAAAATCATCCCAAATTTTGAAGGGCATGAAAGTTTTAAACAGAGTGTGACACAACAATTATCTAATAAACAGTTGAGGTGAGAAACAGAATCCAAATTGCTTGCGATCCAGTGTAAAATATCCACAGTCAGTCATGATTTGGGGTGCATTGTCCGGTGCATGTGTGGGTAAACTCTGCTTTCTTAAATCTAAGGTCACCACAACAGATCTACCAGAAGAGGTTTTAGGTTAGCTGGCCAGTCAATCACGATAATGGCATGGGCATCAAACCAGGTTTTGGTGCTTCTGGTGGCATGGGCAGAGGCCAGGTCCTGCTGGGAGATCTGCATCCCCATACAGATCCATGATATTCTAACATTTTGCAAATGGTCTGTACTTCACATAAGTAAAATTACAAGGGACAGTGGAGTTATACTTTACTTGCTTATTTTTCTAATGTTATTTAATTTCCATTGCATTGCTTTTCATGTGTGTGTGTAGAAACTGAGCATTCTCATTTCTGTCACAAGGTCACAAATATAGATTGGATAAAATTAAATAAAAAAATACGGATTAACTCAAATCAGATTTTTACCACAAAGTCATGAAAATTTTGATTTGTCATATTAAAATTCCATACAGCCGTTTCCAGTCCATTCTCTCTCTCTAAGGCAGTTTATAAATGCGCTCGAGCTGCTATATATGTACAGTGGGTTGCAAAAGTATTCATACCCCTTGAACTTTGCCATATTTTGTCACATTACAACCACAAACATAAATATATTTCACTGGAATTTAATGTGAAAGACCAACACAAAGTGGTATACAATTGTGAAGTGGAATGAAAGTTATACATGAATCAACAATTTTTTTACAAATAAAAAACTGAAAAGTGCGATGTGCAAAATTATTCAGCCNGTTGCACTCAGGGAAAAGGGGGCTGAATAATTTTGCACATCGCACTTTTCAGTTTTTTATTTGTAAAAAAATTGTTGATTCATGTATAACTTTCATTCCACTTCACAATTGTATACCACTTTGTGTTGGTCTTTCACATTAAATTCCAGTGAAATATATTTATGTTTGTGGTTGTAATGTGACAAAATATGGCAAAGTTCAAGGGGTATGAATACTTTTGCAACCCACTGTATATAACACACACTGATGTAACTGTTCTACAAAGGTGAAATTACGTTTGACAGTCTTGAGTAGGCAGGTGGTCTAAATATTGTTTAGCAGAAAAAAAAATTATATTTTGGCCAAATTCCCAGTAAACTCAAGACTAAGTGAGTATTTTAGGCCTGACTATTTTTAAACATGAACTGACCGAAAAGCGCCACTCCCATTCTGCGATCATTGCGAAAGAAATATGATTTTACTTTCTTTTTCAGCCTGGCTGAAAAATCTGGAGTGTGTTACTGCTATAATACAGTGACAGCCAGACCACATCAGGCTATGTATTCTAACTTAATTGTCTATTTCCAATCAAGTGGTCTGGATGTCTGCCTGTAAATCTTCCACTGTAAAGTGTTTGCCAAATGCAGACAAATGGCCCATTGAGATGGCATGGATTCAGTGTAGAGCACACTCTGCAAAATAAGTTTACTGATCAAGCGTCTACTGCTTTGTTGTATCTAGAGTTAAATTCAATCTATAATTATATTATGTTCACAAGTAAGTGGATACAACATTTATATGTTCTTAAATGCCCATTGAACCCACAGTGATGGCTTTTTGAATTATGAACCATTGTAAATCTGAGTCAGATTTTTTCCATTACAAATAATGGAAAGTAAATTAATTTGTTCCTAGACCCTAATAAAATACATTTTAATCATCATAAATAAGGAATACAAATGTAATTTAATGTAATGTAAATAAATACACAACTAAATGTTATAAAATGAAAAGAATACTTTGAAGCAATAAATAAAATATGCCCAGCGATGGATTGGCGCCCTGTCCTGGGTCTATCTGCCCAGCGCCCGAGACGTTCTCCCCTGGATGGGCATGGGGAACCCCACCGCGACCCTAATAGAGGATAAGCGGAAGATAATGAATGAATGAATGAATAAATAAAATATGTAAATACTGTATGATTAATTCTTAGTGCATGCCATGCTTAATAAAGAAATAATGTTTAAGAAGGTGGCATTATTGTAAATAAATGACGGGAAAGAGGTGCTGTTAGGCACGATAAGAAGCGGAGTACAGTTACACCCTGCTGCCCCTATAGTGCTAATGCATTTATATTGCATTTCTTTCAATTGGGTTTCATAAATTCAGTGCTGATTTTACTCACCAGGCGGTTTCACCATGTGTAACAGGTGCCTAGGGCACCTGTTCCTTATTGAGTTAATTAACTTTCGTTCATGCTTGTCAGTTTAGTTAATTAACTGTTTATGTTCATTTGTTGGTTTTGTGCACGTGGTCGGGTGTCAGTTTTTATTTATCTCCTGTGTTCCCCTTCCTCAGTGCATGTCGTTAGTTTTATGTTCGCTCGCGGTTTGTACCTGTGTTATTGGTGTCCCTACACCTTTAAATACATTCTGTTCTTCTGCTACCTGCGTGCCTGGCTCCCTTCAGCGCATTAAGGTGCTGCGGCTCTGCGCTTCATCTGTGCAGCCGCCTTTGGTCGAGGTAGGCGAGCGTAACAGAAATGACGTGACACTCGTATTGGTATGCGCAGGTATGCGCAGCCCGCCGTCCCGGAGCCGTAAAGACGACTCTAATGCAGTGGTGTCGGAGTGGTGCGATGATAAGTGGATGTGGAGGAGTGGATACGAGTCGCCCTGCGCAGAGGAGGTTCTCGATCTGATCGAGATCCCCTATGACGAGGCGGGTGAGTTGTACCTGTATGGGCATATTCTGCCTATACGAACCCTCCTTAACACTGAGGAGTTTTGAACTGACAGTCCAGTTCGGTTTGTTAAAGCCACGGGACACGGGTGCACTGCGCAGCTGCTGAGCCCGGTACACGCGCTGCATGTCAGTCACATGTCTGAGTCACGCTGCGAGGGGGCGGTACCGGAGCTACCACTAGTGTCGGTGGATGAGTGTGGGGTGAATGTGGCCAGTCCTGTTGTCTGCCCTGTCCAGTCTGTCTTCCCCGTGTCGTATTCGTCTATTGCTTTGTCCTTGAGTGTGGCAGTGGGAGTCTACCTGTACTGTATGCAGGATGGCGATCCCGAGGCGGAGGTGGAGAACGGACCGCATACTGGAGGTGCTGACGCGGCCGGCCTGCCAGAGGGCGCTCATCACACCCACATGCCAGTGGGTGCCAGCCGGCCTGGGCACACCAGCCCCTCCGAGTGTGCAACCCCGCCTCCAGTGTGTGTGCCCGCCGAGGTCCACCCCGCGTGCATGCCCGCCGAGGTCCACCCCACGCAGCCAGAGGGTGTCCACCGGAACACGCAGCCAGAGGGCGCCCCCCACGACTTATCCGCGTCCCTCTGTTGCGCGACCGTAGGGGCGGGGGTACTGTACAAGGTGCCTGTTCCATATTGAGTTAATTAACTTTCGTTCATGCTTGTCAGTTTAGGTTCATTAACTGTTTATGTTCACTGGTTGGTTTTGTGTACGTGGTCAGGTGTCAGTTTGTATTTATCTCCTGTGTTCCCCTTCCTCATGGCACGTCGTTAGTTTTATGTTCGCTCGCGTTTTGTACCTCTGTGTTTTTGGTGTCCCTACACCTTTAAATAAATTATGTTGTTCTGCTACCTGCGTACCTGGCTCCCTTCAGCGCATTAAGGCGCTGCGGCTCTGCGCTTCATCTTTTGGTCGAGGTAGGCGAGCGTAACACCATGTTGGTTCAGAATCAGAATCAGATTTATTCGTCACATGCGTCGATATACATGGTACAGCCAGCAGTGAAATTCTTACCTGACCTCTCCACAGAAAGTTTAATTGTTAATTAGTAAAGGATAAGAAAAATAGAAGAATAAAGATAAAAAATAAAGATAAAAATTTAACTCTGTATATACACTGTGCAAATGGAATTATAATGGAATTATAAATGGAATTATAAAGTGGGTTGTGCTTTAGTGCAAATATTGCAGTGCAGGGTTACAAGTTACAAGTTATTTTATATATGAAAGTGTTGTGGGTGGGATTATGTCCGTTTAGTCCTGGTTCAGGGTCTGAATCGCCGTTGGGAAGAAGCTCCTCCTCATCCTCTCTGTGTTTGCCTTCAGGACACGAAAACGCCGTCCTAATGGCAACAGAGTGAAGAGTTTGTTGTCAGGATGACTGAAGTCTTCCACAATCTTTTTGGCTTTGAACCAGCACTGCTTTCTGTAGATGGTCTTGAGGTCTGGAAGTGCTCCTCGGATGGTGTGTTCGGCCGAACGTACCACCCTTTGTAGTGACCGTCTGTCCAGATGGGTGCTGTCCCCGAACCAGGTTATGATGTTCCCTGTGAGGATGCTTTCGATGGTGCAGGAGTAGAAATTCTGCAGGACCTTGGAGGGCAGCCTGTAGTCTCGTAGACGTCGAAGGTGGTAGAGACGCTGACGTGCCTTCTTTGCCAGTTTTTTAATGTGGCAGGACCAGGATAGGTCCTGCGCAATGTGAACTCCAAGGTACTTGAAGCTGTCTACTCTTTCTACTGCAGCGCCGTTGATCCTCACAGGGTGGAAGCTCCTCGTCTGTTTTCTGCTGTAGTCCACTATCAGCTCCTTAGTCTTGCTGACATGGAGTTGGAGATTATTATCCTGGCACCAAGTCTCCAGGTATATAATCTCCTCCATGTAGGCCTTCTCATCGTTGTTGGAGATCAGACCTACCACAACGGTGTCGTCAGCAAACTTAATGATGGTTGTGGAGCTGGAGGTGGCCACGCAGTCATAGGTGTATAAGACCCAATGCTGAGAGTGATGGGGTGGAAAGATGCTTGGCAACTCGCATTGCCTGCCGTCTGTCCATCAGAAAACTGGAGATCCAGTGACACAGGGATGGGTGAAGTCCCAGATTTTCCAGCTTGGTGTTGAGTGTGGAAGGAATTATAGTGTTTAACGCTGAACTATAGTCCACGAACAGTATTCTAACATAATTATTCCTCCCAGTGTCCAGGTGAGACAGGGCAGAGTGAAGCAGGTGTGAGATGGCATCATCCGTGGAGCGGTTATGGCGGTAGGCGAACTGTAGTGGGTCCAAGGAGTCCGGAAGTGAAGAAGTGATGAAGCCTCTGATCAGTTTTTCAAAGCACTTCATCACAACTAGGGCTACAGGGCGGTAATCGTTCAGGCAAGATGGCTGAGATGTCTTTTGAACCCGAACGATGACAGACTGTTCAAAGCGCGATGGTACAACGCCCAGTGACAGAGAGAGATTAAAAATCTTGATGAATACCGGAACAAGGTGGGATGCGCAGGTTTTTAGGACACGCCTGCATATACCGTCTGGTCCTGCAGCTTTCCTGGTATTCACTTCTCTGAACACTTTCCTGACGTCACTTTCCGAGATGACGAGTGGCGGCTGTTCGTCGCGAAGATCTGCGCATGCGCGGTCAGCTGCGCTGTGAGCCGTGTGGGTTGGAGCGCCGAAGCGAGCATAAAAGTTATTTAGCTCGCTCGCCAGCGTCCCATCTGCACTCGTTAAACCAGAGGGTGTGCTTTTATAGTCCGTCATTGTCCGCAGTCCCCGTCATAAAGATCTAGAGTCACGCTGCTGGAACTGTGACTCTAGTTTCTCTGCATAGCGCTGTTTTGCCTGTCGTACCGCCCTGCGTACTCTGTATGACGCGACTTTATATTTCTCCATACTGTTGCTGATAAGTCCTGTTTTAAGCAGCTGTGTGAGCTTTCAAAGCATCACAGACAGATGTATTCATCCATGGCTTCTGGTTGGGAAACGTCCTGACAGTGATTCTAGGAACCATGTCATTAACCAGCTTCCCAATGAAGCTCACTACAGAGTCTGCAAACAAACTGACGTCATCAGCACAGCTGGTTTGGAACATGTCCCAATCCGGGTCATCCGTAGCGTCTTGCAGGGTGTCCACCGATTGGTCGGTCCAGCGCGGCACCTCCCTCTGAGCCACGACTTCCTGTTTCAGTCTTTGTTTATATTTTGGTATCAGAAAGATGGCGGCATGGTCGGACTTCCCAAACGGTGAATGAGACTGAGCCCTGTAACTGTTCTTAATCATGGTGTAACAATGGTCCAGTGTCCGGTTGCCTCTGGTTGGGCAGCTGATGTGCTGATGAAACTCCGGTGCTGCACGTCTGAGGTTAGCGCTGTTGAAAATGCCAACAACGATGAGTGCGGCATCCCGGTGTTGAGTTTGGAACTGTGTGAGCACGTCATGAAGCTCACACAGCGTGGTGTCCGTGTTGGCCTGGGGTGGAATGTATACTGTTGTAACAATGACCGAAGTAAATTCCCGAGGAAGATAGAAGGTACGAAACTTGAGTGCGAGCAGTTCAAGGTTCGGTGTACAGGAGCGTGTCAGTGTAACAACACCGGCATTGTTGCACCAGCGATTGTTTACAAAAACACAAACTCCACTACCTTTAGACTTCCCTGAGTCCACTGTTCTGTCCATACGGTACACCGTGAAGTTCACGGGCGGCAAGATGGCGTGGACCGGTACCGCTGGGTTCAGCCATGTCTCGGTGAATCAGAGAAGATCGCAGTCTCTAATGTCTCTCTGGAACTTAACTCTCGCCCGAAGGTCGTCCAGTTTGTTCTCCAGAGACTGGACGTTGGCTGGCAGGATACTAGGTAAGGGGGCACGCTGTGCCCTGGCCCTCAGCCTGTTCCTGATGCCCGCTCTTTTCCCTCGGGTCGTCTATTTTTGTCGCGTCCATTGTTCTCCCTCAGAATTTCCCTCGGCCAGCTCGGATTTGTAGTTAAAAAAGTCGTGAGGTGAGTGGATTATAGATTAATAGAAACAAGAGTGTCTCTATCATATCTGATGCATGCCGTGGTGAAAAGAAAAAGAGTCCAAGAATGTTATAAATAAGACAAATAGACAAAGTAAGGTAGAAGGTTTGTGGAGAAGTCGTGACGGCAGCCGACCTCACCGGCGCCATCTTGGAAAAAGATGTTTATCACATGTATGCCTTTATTTTATTCTTAGTGGTTTCAGCTCTCTTTATACAGCATATACAGATTATACTAACCCTGTGTGATTTTTAATTCTGACAGTGGCTTTGGATGCCAGCCTATATGTGGGAGGCAGCACCAAGAAGGTTAAGGGGTAACTAAATCACCTGCTGTGGGTTCAGTTAATAACCTGTATTAACCCATCCAACATTGTGTGATGCATTCATTCATTATCTTCCGCTTATCCTCTATTAGGGTCGCGGTGGGGTTCCCCATGCCCATCCAGGGGAGAACGTCTCGGGCGCTGGGCAGACAGACCCAGGACAGGGCGCCAATCCATCGCTGGGCACACACTCACTCACACAGACACACTCTACAGGGGGCAATTTTGAGAATTCAATTAACTTGTTCCATGTTTTTGGACTGTGGGAGGAAACCGGAGAACCCGGAGGAAACCCACCCCCCCCCCCCCCCCCCCCCCCCCCCCCCCCCCCCCCCCCCCCCCCCCCCCCCCCCCCCCCCCCCCCCCCCCCCCCCCCCCCCCCCCCCCCCCCCCCCCTGTGTGATGCATTAGAACAAAAATTACAAACCAGCATCAGTGCCTGACCTTATAACATCAGTGCCTGACCTCATAAATGTTCTTCTGGGTGAAGGGGCAAAATACCCTACAGTCACAATGGCTCTGTACATTACATTTTGATTATTATATAGGATGTGTTCCTATAAACATTACACAGCACATAATTGTCCAGCACTGTCTATGTACACATTTCCAAAGCATATGCATTTTCATTGCCTGCCTCTCAGGTATTTGTAACAGGAAAATTTTAAATAACATTTATACTAAGCAAAAATCATGTCAAAACAGGTATAAATTTCTCCTGTCGGTCATATTTTATCATTGTAGAAAGGCTACTATTATTTTGTAGTTTAATAAAATTTTTGATAGTTAAATAGGTCATGGACATCATCAAAAATAAAACGCTCTAGGCAGAGCTGACTTACCATGACCACTGTCCAAAAAGTCTGTAATAATCGCTGCACTGCATGGAGACCATGGGCTTGTTCGATTAATCCGGATTAAGGTTGGAGACATCATATGATTATCCTGCAGTTTTCCAAATACATCTTCACATGCTTTAACGTTATCATGTGGCATGTTGAAAACGTGGCCTGTTTAGAAAAAATTATATTTATATCAGGTGTGCATTATTTAAACAACAGAATGCTAGAGGATCTCTTTTGTCAGAAATAAATGTTTATCATGGCTATCATTTGTTACATAACCTAATAAACAATAGTTGCAAACAGCAGGAGAGAGCATGCATTATTGTGAATAAATCCTTTCCTTGACTGACTTACAAATACACAACAATAAAATACAAGGGTATTTTAAGGACATTGGATCAGCCTGTAGTGTGTTTTTTCACTTTAAGACTTATTGAAAAAAAAAAATCGTAAACTGGTCTTTAGCGATGTATTCTATTTTTTTTCTTTGATTGCTAATTAACAGGATGCCAGGTTCTCTAGAAATTAAAAACTGACATCTAGCAGCCATATTACAGAACACAATTTATAAACAACAGCCACAACAGGCTTAGTGCTCAACACAATTCTGTTTACTGTTTATATTAATGTATATTTCTATTATGGTACATGATTTAAAATAATGTATTGTATATCTCGCATCCATACGGATTTGAAGTGTTCAGAGGTATGCATTATTGTCAATAATGTAATGGCTGGACAAATGGCTCGTTTAATCAGATTGAAATACCCATTTTATAATCCCTAATAAACAATTGTTGCAATGACCACCATAATACATCATAAAAATAAAAAAACAGTTGCCATGAAAAATATAATCCCTTATAAACAACAATAACCATAATTACCATAATTCCCCATAGAAAACTCTCAGAGATAGGTTTCTCTATTTATACTGTATAAATATTCAGGTGTGCATTAATTAAACAATAGAATGCTAGAGGGAAGGGTTTATTACATATAAATGTGTATTATGGCTGTGATTTGGTCATGAGTGTCAAAAGACAATCAAATTTTTATGTTCTCTTACTTTTATATAACAAGACCCATATGTTTGGCACTGATTAACCAATATAAATAATTATGTATTAGTTTTTTTATTATTTATTTGGTTCCAAAAGCACAAATACGCCTTTGGTCTGTTGCCTAACAACATTCAAAGATACCTCAGTGGACGGTTTGCAATTAAGAATTAACAAGGTTTTATATGCTGACTTGACTAGACAATGCATTACTTTGTCAACAAATTATTATCCAAGATATATAATAAATGATTAACTTATGTTTCTTAAAAGCTATAATGATTTTAACAATTGTCCTTCATTTTAACTTTGAAAGTCTGGGTAGAATATGGATATTTGCCAATTCAGCTCTGATTTAAACATCTGCACTGAGATACCTTTAGTAAAAGGCTGTGTGATGATATTACACATTGGGTTACAGTGCAGATGTTAGAATTTAAGATAGATTGATAACTCTAAATAAATCATTGTTTTAATTACTTTTTGTACATTAATGTTTATTATTTGTGTTGAATTATAATGGCTGGATAGTCACAAAGCCCTCTTATTCAAAAATTTGCATTGTGTCACATTTAATAAACAGCATACGCATACAGTTTTTTTGTAAAATATTATGATGTTATGATGTATATCTTCACAGTGACAACACTTTCCAAACCAGACAGTGAGGTCAGAACTAACATCTGAAATATCGGCCTTTAATCTCAAATGAATTAGCATCCAATGCCTTGCTTCAGTTCATTCTTTTACAGTTTGACAAGAGTAATTATCATGACAGCATTTATACCAGAGCTTTGTGAGTCACACCTCCAAAGCCACAGGCACCTCCAGCAGCTATTCCTCATTTCCTTCCTTGCTCTTGTATAATGTATTTTATCAAAAGCAGAAACAGGGCTTCCCACAGAGAGCTCTGAATAACTATCATGTTAGCTAAGCTGTTTTTGAGATCCCTACCAAAGTTTCTGAAGTGAATCACAAAGTAAAGCAGTGTGCAGAAAAAAAGCAACAGGCTATATTCATTTTTCAGCACAGCCTCCAAGGGTCTCCAGTAAGGATGAACTGATACAGATAGCAGTCTCTGTAATACTGTTATAACAATATTGCTAGTATCTGTTTATGTTCAAATTAAATAACCTTTGCCACCTTACCATTACTACTATAGTCCCTGTCATAAAACAATTAGCTCCATCCTTAAATATGATTGGCTGAGCCGTTTGTCCAGCCGTGACATTTTTGACAATAATGCATACTTTTAACCACTTCACATTCGTATTAATGCATGATATACAAAATATTATTTGTACCATAAATGGAAATACATATTAATATAAACGGAGATCCAATTCTTGATATGCACTAAGTTGGTATCTGTCACATCTCGCTTGCCTAACCCGGAAATCAGCTGCGTGGAGTAATGCGCAACGCCGAAGCACCTGAAAGCGTTAAAACGAATCGGCTGCGTGGAGTAATGCGCAATGCCGAAGCGCCTGAAAGTGCTGAAGAGAGTTCGTAAACACCAGGACATAAAACAAAACAGAATTTATTATTTAAAAGGTGTAGGGACACCAACATGAAGGGTAACAAACGAGTCGACATGGAAAATAATGGAAAATAATAATAATAAAGATGGGGGAGGGGAACACGGAACCTAAATACAAAACACACCCGATCACGTGCACCAAAATAAACCAGTCGACCAACGGAGTCAATATGTAAACTAAATGAGGGACAGGTGCCCTAGGCACTTGTAACAGTATCCAATTTTTCAGAGATTATTTTACATAGTGGAAGTTTATTAATGATTTGATATTCAAAAGCATATTTGTTTTTTAACCCTTTTCTTTTTTTCACTATATTGTGTTTGTAACTGTTTTATAAAAGCAATGAAGCACTGGAGGTCATGCAATATTGTAAATAAATAACAGGAAAGAGGTGTAACAGCACACCATGATTTATTCACAATAATGCATGTCATCTCATGCCTTATTGCATTCTATCTCTTTCTCTCTATTTCTCTCTCTGTCTTATGATTCAAAGTAGCTTAATTAACATGTCTTTATGGACAACAATATTGCCAAAGCATAACAACAAAGAAGAAAAAAATATATAATAATAATAATAACAACAATAAGAAAAAGAATAAGAAAACTGGCTGTATATAAGGTGCATCTCTGTCACCACCTCTCTGCTCTCACACTGACCACAGCAGTAGCAACCAGGACATTTTGTACCTGCCTGTCTCTACAGCCAGGCTGTGGTCACTGAGACGATACTTGGTTAAGATCCGTCTCTGCTGTGGATCTCTCTATTTATATGTATACACCTGTTCCTTATTTTTAGGTTAATTAACTTGTGTTCGCTCCATATAGAGTGTGTATGTGTGTGTGTCTGTGTGAGTGTGTGCCCAGCGATAGATTGGCGCCCTGTCCTGGGTGTATCTGCCCAGCGCCCGAAACGTTCTCCCCTGGATGGGAGACCCTGATATAGGATAAAGCAGAAGATGATGGATGGATATATATATATATATATATATATATATATATAAACACAGGGTGGCATGGTGGCATAGTGGTTAGCACGTTCGTCTCTCAGCGCTAGGGATTCCCGGTTCGAATCCCTATCTGGGTGGAGTTTCCATGTTCTCCCCGTGTCTGCGTGGGTTTCCTCTGGGTTCTCTGGTTTCCTCCCACAGTCCAAAAACATGGATCAAGTTAATTGAGTTCTCCAAATTGCCCCATATAGAGTGTGTTTGAGTGAGTGAGTGTCCTGGGTGTCCACCCCTGTCCTGGGTGTATCTGCCCAGCCCGAGACGCTCTCCCCTGGATGGGCATGGGGAACCCCAACGTGAGCCTAATAGAGGATAAAGCTGATGATAATGAATGAATGAATATATATACACACACACACACACACTGCTCAAAAAGATAAAGGGAACACTCAAATAACACATCCTAGATCTAAATAAATGAGATATTCTCATTTAATACTTTGTTCTCTACAAAGATGAATGTGCTGACAACAAAATCACACAAAAATCATCAATGAAAATCAAATTTATTAACCAATGGAGGCCTGGATTTGGAGTCACACACAAAATTAAAGTGAAAAAACACACTACAGGCTGATCCAACTTTGATGGAATGTCCTTAAAACTAGTCAAAATGAGACTCAGTATTGTGTGTGGCCTCCACGTGCCTATATGACCTCCATATAACACCTGGGCATGCTCCTGATGAGGTGGCGGATGGTCTCCTGAGGAATATCCTCCCAGATGTAGATTAAAGCATCTGCCAACTCCTGGACAGTCTGTGGTGCAACGTGATGTTGGTGGATGGAGAGAGACATGATGTCCCAGATGTGCTCAATTGGATTTAGGTCTGGGGAACGGGCGGGCCAGTCCAGAGCTTCAATGCCAACATCTTGCAGGAGCTGCTGACACACTCCAGCCACATGAGGTCTAGCATTGTCCTGCATTAGGAGGAACCCAGGGCCAACCGCACCAGCATATGGTCTCACAACGGGTCTGAGGATATCGTCTCGGTACCTAATGGCAGTCAGGCTACCTCTGGCGAGCACATGGAAGGCTATGTCTTGCTAATTGCTAATAATTTTCACCTGTTGTCTATTCCATTTGCACAACAGCTGTGAATTTGATTGTCAATCAGTTTTGCTTCCTAAGTAGACAGTTTGATTTCACAGAAGTTTGAATTACTTGGAATTATATTGTGTTGTTAATGTGTTCATGTAATTAAAGTTTACATCAGTTAATTATTGCTTATGTGGTTACTTGGTTCCTAAATGTAAGTACCTTAATTTTGAAAAATACAAAAATAGCTATTAGTGAATCCTTAATTGCTAGATATACAGTATCATATGTAAGCTATAGCATTGCTGCACTCCTGCTGAAATATGTAACTTGGAAGCTATACTTACCAAGTTCATGGGCAGTGGTGAACGCAGAAGGCAAACCATCATCCTCAATCACTGAACAGCTTCTCTTAGGGTCACACATGGTGCCCACATCAGCCATACCCAGTGTATCACAGGTCAATGCTCCACATAGATCCTAAGTAAGACAGCAATAGTTGTATTTTATTTAAATACATTACATATCATACAGGGGGACAATACATATCATACAGGAAACTTTACACCTGGAAACAGAGAAAAGTTAAGCAGGAAATTAATTGCTAAGTGAAACACTGCCTACAAAACAACAATGCCTGGTTGCATGAGTAAAGAAATATACCCCTGGCTGTTAAAAGTTATGTAAACACATGATTTGGTTTAAATGATATCCTCTGTTTTATGTAATGTTTATAAGCAGAAGAATTATATATTATTTTAGCAGGACGCAAATGCAACATAAGCAAAGTATGCAGAGATGTACTAAAGATTTCAGAAAGCAAACAGGGCTTCTTCAATCCATGTATTGTGTGTGTAAAGACAAACTCAACTTTTTAATGTAGTACTTTAATTTGCATGATTTTTTAAATTATGTTGTTGTCAAGAAAGTCATCCTGAGAGTTAAGCCTAATGCAAAAACTTAATGAAGTCAATCATCTGCTCATGGAATCTCTAGTTAAGTGTATTTGATTCACTTAGAGATATTCCAGATGCCCAGATAAATTCTCTCTTGAGTTTAGGAGTTACATTAGGTAATTGTTGCTGTAAAATGCAGTATCCTGAGCCAAAGGAAAGTTGTTTCCAGCTGACCTATATTTTGTAAGCACACATCCTACAAAATATTTTAATACTCACAGGACACACTGAGCACACATCAAAATCAGGGCTCTTTTTGAGTGGTATTCCAAAGAAAATCCAGTTACAAATAATTGTGTTAAGTAATTAGTATCTCAGTGGGTGCCGGAGCCTATCCCAGCACTCACTATGTAAAAGCCAGGGAAATACCCTGAAGAGGTGATCAGTCTAATGCAAGACAGGCACACAGACAAACACATTCACACCCACAGGCTATTCATTTGACTCACATGATGGACTGTGGGAGAAAACCAGAGCACCCTAGGGAAAACCACAAAAACATGGGGAGAATATGCCAACTTTATTTTAACGTACTGAGGACCATTGCTGTATGGTACATACATCTTTAAATCATCGCCCTAAATAATACTGAACATACTTCATACCACTTTACAAAATGGTTTAGCAAAAATTTTAATTTTTTTTTCAAAGCTACCAATAATTATGGAGCTAACTACATTCAGATTTGTTTTCTGTTAAAAACAGTCCAACAGTGTTTAAAGGCACCAGCGTTTCCATTTCCAACTCTAAAAGCAAACGCACTGACAGATTTGGTCAGATGTTAATGAGCGTCATATAAACCAGGGTTCCATATCATTGTGATGAGTTTGTTTGTGTTCCACAGTTCTCAACCGTAAAAAAAACAAACCAGATGTGGAACAATAAATGTTCTAGACTTTTTTTATGTAAGAATTTTTTTTATGTGACCTAATTATTACATCTGCTACACTGCCCTTGATGTGAGTGATTCTGTTTTTTTTATTTTTATTTTTGCATATTGCAGAACAGCACAAAAAAGAACAAACTTTTTGTTTACACACAAAAGAGCTTCAAAAAACTTTTTCTTTACACAATAAAAGCTTTGTGAAAATTTGTTCACCTAAATACAAAACTTTTTTTTAACAATTACTGTTGAAGTTTGAATCAAAAATCAAACACTAAAACATATCTGCTTTGTTTGAATATTAAAAGTGAAAAAAGAAGTTGAATATTATTAATAATAATAATAAAAGTAAATATTTTTATATAAGTTAAACTATTTTAACCCTGAATAATTCAGAAAGTTGCTTCTGTTTTCCTAAAAAAATATTTCAAAATATGTGTAATTGTGAAAACATGATCTATGAGTTAGTGGAAGTAAATTGTTCTGCATCATGATAAGGAATTAAAACATTTTGTTTAAATTACATGAATTGTGTTATTTGACATCAAAGCTAAAGACCAAAAATCATTGATCCTCTAAAACAAATCCATGTTAAAACAGTGCCATGCCAACTGTGCAATGTACACAAAACCAAGTGCAATGTAGCAATTCAATAAAATATTCAGGTGGGTGACTCTTTTTGCAAGGCTTTCAAATCCATTAGATCAAAATGTATTACAAACTCAAACTCCGGATTTGGACATGTGCTTCTTACTAGTTGACATTCAGAAATCTCCAACAATAAATAATTATATAAAATCATATTTGAAAGCCTGACCTTATACAAATGATTTCAAACTAATGGCTACAAGAACTTGTAGAAAAGCTAAACAACATTTATGTCCATGATCAAATATTATGCACCTGCACCTGGACATGACATTCTTTCAGAAGTTAATGATTAGAGATGCATCAGTATTTTTATTAGAACATGCACAAGTAGACAAACCTTAATAACTAACATTAAACTAACTAGGATGACTAAAACTTTTTTCTCAGAATTTTAGAGCCAGTAGAGCCAGTCCCTAAATCTGATCGGATGAACCATTTGTTACTGACGAAAATGTAAACCTCTGACAGCTTCACATTCATATTGTTGATCTAAGTTATTTTTAAGCAAAAAGCAAAGGAAATTATGTCAATAGCCAAACATAGAAGGCCATCTTTGTATCACACTGCATCCTAATTTGACTGAACAAAGATGCTGGAGCAACATTCTTGCAAGAGACAAACAACAAAAGTGAAAAGGTTCCGAACCAAACTGTTCTAGCTTACTAGCAAAGAAACGTGAGAATGTTGTAAAACATGTACCATAAATGTTTTAAATCATGCAACATAAATGGAGAAACAGATGTGTTCGCCTGGTGAGCACTAAACCTCTATCCCATCGCTTAACAATTAATGTTGACTTTACAAACCCGACTAGATGGCATCACGGAATATAGTTCATACAGTACATAGTACATTATATAGTACATTGCCCAAACAACAAAATGGCTTTTTCAAATGATCCCCTTGACTTTTGTGAGCAAAACGCAACGCAAATGCAAGGATATTTTTGTACAATACAATACAATGTACAATAAAGTGGAAAGTGATTGGTCCTTCTAACATGATCATTGGCCCCAGCCTAGAACATTATTGAACGTTAAAATAAAAAAAATCACTAGGCAACATTTATCCCTAGTGAATGAGTTGGAGTGTATTTTGAAATTATAGAGTGAAAGTAAGAGGGGGTAGATCCAGAAATATTCTAATATTGTCTGAGTATGTTATGTAGGGCGGCACGGTGGCTTAGTGGTTAGCACGTTTGCCTCTCGGCACTAGGGATTCCCGTTTCGAATCCCCATCTGGGTGGAGTTTCCATATTCTCCCCGTGTCTGCATGGGTTTCCTCCAGGTCTCCGGTTTCCTCCCACAGTCCAAAAACATGGATCAAGTCAATTGAGTTCTCCAAATTGCCCCATATAGAGTGTGTATGTGTGCGTGTCTGTGTGAGTGAGTGTGTGCCCAGCGATAGATTGGCACCCAGTCCTGGGTGTATCTGCCCAGCGCCCGAAACATTCTCCCCTGGATGGGCATGGGGAACCCCACCGTGACCCTAATATAGGATAAAGCAGAAGATAATGAATGAATGAATGAATGAATGAATGAATGAATATGTTATGTAGACTCCTATTTAAACAAGTAAGATCCTACTTCTTAGTCAGGCTTTAGTCGAAGAAAAGTAGGTTCTGCTTATGTGCATGTACACATTATTTCTGCATCTGTTTTAACATAGGCAGGGGCCTACAGACAGCTTGGTGTTCCCATGTCTAAATAAGTCATAACAAGTATATACAAAACAATTCAAAATAGGTACTTTACCTAACTGGATTACTAAGGAAAGCATATAAAGAAGAGTAGGTTCTGCTTATGTGCATGAATACATTATTTCTGCATCTGTTTTAACATAGGCAGGGGCCTACAGACAGCTTGGTGTTCCCATGTCTAAATAAGTCATAACAAGTTCATACAAAACAATTAAAAATAGGTACTTTACCTAACTGGATTACTAATGCATGTGACGCCATGTAGTTGTGAATGGCTTATTAAGCCTTAAAAGCTCTTAGGAAACATGATCATTTTTGACAAAATTGGCCAGCCAGTCGAGTTGAGTTCACCTTCATTTTAAAATGCCTGCAAACATTACATTTACAAAACAAGCTTTTCTATGTAATAGTGGGTGTCAGCCTGGACCTAAGTGAGTTTGACATGAACGCTCTTTTAACCTCTGTGTTTAGAGCCCACTGAGCAGCGCAAATCTGAAGTCTGGTTCTTTCGTGTTCCTGTTTAACACAACACTCAGTTCAAAGTTTTCCACCAGGTCACCAGGTCCATTACATGTTCAACCAAAGAGGAGGGGTTACTCTGTCCTCCTATGACCGAATTGGCACCAAGTAGAGAAAGCATATGATTTCCATTTAGCCTTTTATGAAATACAAACTGTTCCATCTGTGCATCTTTCTCCCCCACATTGTAGGTTTTTTTTTATTAACGCTTGATCTATTACCTACCTCTCTTTAAATCACTTCCAAACATAACATGCCTTCTCTTTTTTGTTGATGCACCATCTTCCAAGATACAATAGTATTTAACTGTTTGAGTTTTATGTAGAGACTTTGCTTTAACATATAATTTATGGGTAACTATGGCACAAATTGGGTCCTCTGAGCTCATTTCCTTGCATTTTACAGGACTCTTGTTTTAGTCACCACTGTTGGGTTAGATGACATATTTCATCCTGCCTTTGCATTACCAGTAAAACATGCTATGAGTGGCTTCCAAGAATTACTATAGAAGAACCCTTGATGAAAGTTGCCTGGTAACCAAAGGTTTTGGTTTTTCTGTTTGACACAACAGTTGAAATGATTGTGTACTGGGACTGTTAGTGATTAAATGAAACACTGGCAGTACAACAGAGAATGTTAACTGTCCAGACGGATGTAAGCTCTGAAATGGGCCATTTTATCTATCTAAACCTACCTTCTTTTAGTATTCTGTATATTAACTTTTAGCACATATACATTAGAGGTAGATTAACATATTCAGGTTCAACATATTCCAATATATTTGTGTACATAGACTTTGTGAACCTTGAACAGTGCAGCAGTGCACCAGTGAGAGACTTTCTCTAGGCTACAGCTGAAAAGGACTGCCTGCAGCAGGTGGGCCCCTGACAAGGTAGGATTTAGGGATCTGTTTCTTTTCTCACATCCGCCCCGGTAATAGGAAACAGGCAGGTTCTAAAGTATGAGTGGAGAGGGAATATAAATATGGAATAGAATGTATCAGATCATTACCAGCTGTAAGGCTTAAGCAAAGCTTAGCCCCAACCCAAAGGTTGTTCACTTCACTTACTTCACTTTTCGTACATTAAAATTTTATATATATTAATTCTTACATTGTTCAAACTTTGTTGATTGGTATGAACCTAATCATGCTCTGTCAACTCAGCAGGAATTAGAACATGACATAATTTCTTTAGTTTACATTACAGTTTAGTACAGTGTTTAACTACAACAGGTGCGATGGTATGATATAACCTTTCCTCTGACATCACTGAAATGACATAAGTTTTATGCTGCAGTGTAAAAAGTCTAGAATATCAAATTGCATCTCGGAGGAGCCAAGGTTGGGCTCTCCTCTATATCTGTTTAAGTCATTCAAGAATAATGTAAATTCAATTTCCCAAGTTTTGTTTTGAAAGCTGAGTTAAATTTACTAATTCTGTAGATGCCAGTGGTGTACACTATAAGCACTATAAGTATCTGAATTACACCTACAAAAGCTTTTGTGATATCTCAATTTTGTTCTAATTTTTGTAGCTATACCAGCTTTAACTCCTCTCGAAAGGTTTTCTGTACTTTTTAAATGTGTCCATAGAAATTTCTGCTTATTCATTCAGAACAGCATTTGTGTGGTGTAACACTAGTGCTGGACAAAAGTTCTGTTTTAAAGCCAGGGCTCTGTGTCCTTTAATATCAAACTTACCCAACTGTGTCTTTATGGACCTTACTTTGTGCACTGTGGCAAAGTCATGACGGAATAAAAAAGGACCTTCTCCATGCCCATCCAGGGGAAAACTTTCGGGCGCTGGGAAGATACACCCAGGACAGGGCGCCAATCTATCGCTGGGCACACACTCACTCACACAGACATACACAAACACACTATATGAGGCAATTTGGAGAAATTAATTGACCTTGAACCATGTTTTTGGACTGGAGAACCTGGAGGAAACCCACGCCGACACGGGGAGAACATGGAAACCTCCATTGGGATTCGAACCGGGAATCCCTAGCACTAACGTGCTAACCACTAAGCCACCGTGCCACCCTTTGTGGGTGTCATGCAAATAAAATACTGTGAAAGCCCAGTAAATTTTGTGTTATTTTCACTCTGTTGGCATAAAAAAGCCTTTTATTTAAAATGCTGGCATTTTACCTAGTGTTACCCACAACAATCACATCACATTGTACCAAATCTTCAGGGATAACAATTTACCCAGTTAAGAAGCATAAGCAATTGTGAATCAAGGTCACGTACTTTGGTGCAAATGAAAGTGACAAGTTCACAAAAGAGCAACATCAAGACAACCCGAAAATAGGCAATGGTTTTGCAGATGTTTGGCACAGACAATTACAGTTATTCTTGTCTTATCTTTTCTGTGTGATTCTTCTAGTTTTGAATGTTTTTAGTGTCCTTGTCACTACTGGTAGCATGAGGTGATGTATGCCTCCCATTTAGATGGCCCAGGTAGTCCATTTCCTTCAGAACATAAAGCAGTTAGGAGAAACCGGGAGACAGACTAATAAATGAGGAGAGCAGTACTGTACATGGTATTAACACAGCAGGACTGGTGTCTGCAAGAGGAGCAGGCTAATGGTGTGAGTGTTTCTGAACAAACTGTCAGAAACAGCCTCCATTAGGGTGGCATGAAAGTCTAGCTAAAGTGAGCTTTACACTCGTTCTACCTCCTGGAGCAAAACGACCCCTGACCTCGTGTGGTCAGAGTGTGTAGGCAGTTTCTGGATGATGAAGACATTGATGTCTTTGATTGACCCTTATAACCTCCAGACCTGAATTCAATTAAGAACCTCTGAGACTTTATGTATCAGTGCATCCGATGCTGTCAAGTCACACCACAGCCTGTCCAGTAGTACAAATCCCTCAGGATGCCATCTGCCATCTCTTTGGGATCATGCCCAGGCTTTTCGGAGCATGCATACAGTGTACGTGGGGGTTATACACACTATTGAGTGACATGAGTTGCTGTAATACAAACCAGAGAGGGAGGAACACTGTACAGTCATGGCCAAAAGTTTTGAGAATGACACAAATATTATATTTTTACATGATCTGCTGCCCTCTGGTTTTTATGTGTGTTTGTCAAATGTTTTTATCACATACATAAATATAATTGCAATCATATTATGAGTAACAAAAGCTTTTATTGATAGTTAGAATGAGTTAATGCAGCAAGTCAATGTTTGCAGTTTTGACCCTTCTTCTTCAGGACCTCTGCAACTCTCCCTGGTATGCTCTCAATCAACTTCTGGACCAAATGCTGAATGATAGCAGTCCATTCTTGCACAATCAATGCTTGCATTTTTCAGAATGTGTAGGTTTTTGTTTGTCCACCCATCTCTTGATGATTGACCACAAGTTCTCAATGGGATTAAGATCTGGGGAGTTTCCAGGCCATGGACCCAAAATCTCTATGTTTTGTTCCCTGAGTCATGTAGTTATCACCTTTGCTTTATGGCAAGGTGCTCCATCATGCTGGAAAAGGCATTGTTGATCACCAAACTGCTCTTGGATGGTTGGGGAAATTTTCTCTCGGAGGACATTCTGGTACCATTCTTTATTCATGGCTGTGTTTTTAGGTAAGACTGTGAGAGAGCCGATTCCCTTGGCTGAGAAGCAACCCCACGCATGAATGGTTTCAGGATGCTTTACAGTTGTCATGAGACAAGACTGGTGGTAGCGCTCACCTCGTCTTCTCCGAATAAGCTGTTTTCCAGATGTCCCAAACAATCGGAAAGGGGATTCATCAGAGAAAATGACTTTACCCCAGTCCTCAGCAGTCCACTCCCTGTACCTTTTGCAGAACATCAGTCTGTCTCTGATGTTTTTTCTGGAGATAAGTGCCCACCCTATTGCTGCCCTCCTTGAGACCAGGCCTTGCTCCAAGAGTCTCCGCCTGACAATGCGCGCATATGCACTCACACCTGCCTGCTGCCATTCCTGAGCAAGCTCTGCACTGCTGGTTGCCCGATCCCGCAGCTGAAACACTTTTAAGAGATGGTCCTGGGTCTTGCTGGTCTTTCTTGGGCGCCCTGGAGCCTTTTTGGCAACAATGGAACCTCTCTCCTTGAAGTTCTTGATGATTCGATAGATTGTTGACTGAGTGCAATCTTTCTAGCTGCGATACTCTTCCCTGTTAGGCCATTTTTTTTGTGCAGTGCAATGATAACTGAACGTGTTTCTTTCGAGATAACCATGGTTAACAGAAGAGAAACAATGATGCCAAGCACCAGCCTCCTTTTAAAGTTTCCAGTCGTGTCATTCTTACTTAATCATGACAGATTGATCTCCAGCCCTGTCCTCATCAACACCCACACCTGTGTTAATGGAGCAATCACTAAAACGATGTTAGCTGGTCTTTTTAAGGCAGGGCTGCAATGAAGTTGAAATGTGTTTTTGGGGATAAAGTTAATTTTCTAGGCAAATATTGGCCTTGCAATTAATTGCTGTTAAGCTGATCACTCTTTATAACATTCTGGTGTATATGCAAATTGCCATTATAAAAACTGAAGCAGTAGACTTTGTAAAAATTAATATTTGTATCATTCTCAAAACTTTTGGCCATGACTATACTGTGAATCTCAAACTTTATCTTAGCTGATGGGAGAAGCAAAGCAAAGCAAAGATTACTAACTCGGGGCTGTCTTTGAGATGCTTAGCAATAAGAAAATGCTCGCTTAGTATGTGAAAGGCTGGCCGAATGCCCGCACACATGGGTGTTCCTGAACAACAGCTGATGGTTAATGCTGACTTCAGCATGGGTTTGTGTAGGGGTGAATCGGTGCAAGCATGCAGTTTCAACCATGTGTTTGTTTAAACAGAACTGAGGATGTTGTCATTAACACTGAACTTAATGTCACTACCTCACAGCCGCGAACACACTTAGGCAAGATCTCAACAGTAAAATAAATAAAGATTTACTTATCTACTGATTTTTATTTCAGTAATTTATTAATGCCTTTGCAATTAAATTCATTGTCTACAACAGCCTGCATCTCATTTACAAAGTCATATGTTCTCCAGTGTCTAAATCACCTGTTCAAAAAAACTTAAATTGGCACATGCCATCTGGTTCTAGGGTCTTTTCCTTAAGATGTAGGTAAAATTCCTAAGATTAATATAAAACAAGGTTCTAGCCTTAGATTCCAAGGTTGAACCTAGTTTATCTCATCTCATCATCTTGTGCTTAATCCTCTACTACGTTGATGGGGGGTTCAGGGGGCTTAGGTGCTAGTCACTGTGCCCACCTCCTAGTTATCATTGAATAATTCTTTGAGTAAGGATTATCATATATAATATATAATATATATATATATATATATATATATATATATATATATATATATATATATATATATATATATATATATATATATATATATATATATAGGATATATATACATACAATATAGGATATAATATAGGATAATCATATATAAACAATACTTTAAATAAATATTAAAAGGAAATCTGTAAATAGTAAATTCACTTGAACATTTCTGTATCAGGTGTCAGGTCCCTCTGTGGGTTTTTACCTATTTACAGTCAGTAAAACTGCATATACTTATAATTATTTTGTTACATGTAGATTTTTTTAAACCCTTTTTGTCCTCTTTTATTATAGCCAGATACTTCCAGGACAGTGCTAATCCATTACTGGAAACACACTCACTCATACAGACACACACTATATTGGGGCAATTTGTAGCAGCCAATTCTCCTTGAATCCATGTAATAGGATTGTGGAAGGAAACAGGAGAACCCAGAGAAACCTACAGGGATAGAGGGAGAACATGGAAACTCCACCCAGATTGGGATTCAAACCTGGATTCCCAGCGCTAAGAGGCGGACATGCTAACCACTAAGCCATCATGCTACCGCTAAATTAAAGTAGACACAAAAGTATATGTACCTTGGTGTCTCACATGGTTAACTCTGTCTTGGCCACTCAAGTATTATGATTCCGAGGCTTGGTTGTCACAAGTTTTCTTCCTTGTGCCTTATATCATTTTTTCTTGTCACTGTCATTTCTGCATGATATTTCAGCAGGGAGTTCAAGCTTAAAACACAGTATAGCTGCTTTGAGACAATTCTATATATATCTGGCACGGTGGCTTAGTGGTTAGCACGTTCGCCTCTCAGCGCTAGGGATTCCCGGTTGGAATCCCCATTTGGGTGGAGTTTCCATGTTCTCCCCGTGTCTGCGTGGGTTTCCTCCGGGTTCTCCGGTTTCCTCCCACAGTCCAAAAACATGGATCAAGTCAATTGAATTCTCAAAATTGCCCCATATAGAGTGTGTCTGTGTGAGTGAGTGTGTGCCCAGTGATGGATTGGCGTCCTGTCCTGGGTGTATCTGCCCAGCGCCCGAGACGTTCTCCCCTGGATGAGCATGGGGAACCCCACCGCGAGCCTAATAGAGGGTAAAGCGGGAGATAATAAATGAATGAATATATATATCTTCTGAAAGTTACTTCATGTAAATTAAGAAAAGGCAGTATTGGATTATAGAAATAACATTGATGATCCTCTGGACGACCATACAATTCATCATCATCATCTGGCACGACTTTAACACATCACCCCAAGAACACCCCCCTTGGGCCCTTGGGCAACACCACCCTATTGTTAAACACGGTGGTGACAGCATCATGCTGTGGATATGTTTTCTCTACTCTAATAAAGCTGATGCACAGCCACTCCAAACCTTCCAAGGTACATATTTTGGCAGGCTCATTCATGTGAATGTGAGTGTGTGTGTATGTGTGTTATATCCTCAATTTGCAAATTCAAATTTAAATCCATTTGTAATTAACTGACACTCATTCATTCATTCATTCATTATCTCCCGCTTATCCTCTATTAGGGTCGCGGTGGGGTTCCCCATGCCCATCTAGGGGAGAACGTCTCAGGGCTGGGCAGATAGACCCAGGACAGGGCGCCAATCCATCGCTGGGCACACACTCACTCACACAGACACACTCTATAGGGGGCAATTTTTTGAGAATTCAATTAACTTGATCCATGTTTTTGGACTGTGGGAGGAAACCGGAGAACCCGGAGGAAACCCACGCAGACACGGGGAGAACATGGAAACTCCATCCAGATGGGGATTCGAACCGGGAATCCCTAGCGCTGAGAGGCGAACGTGCTAACCACTAAGCCACCGTGCCGCCCTTAACTGACACTAAGAAAGTTATTTCTCATCTCTAATGCAAATGACACAGAGGCTATAATTCCTAATGACGCAAGCATTCATTCTTTAGCTTCTGCCTAATTTACATTTAAGTCATTTAGCAGACGCTTTTATTTAAAGCGACTTACAAATGAGAACATTACAAGTCAGAAGTCATGCATAAAACCAACTATACTGTAAAATCATCAAACCTGATTGTTATTTGTTATTTAATCCTCTATTATGGTTGCAGGTAGGATTCCCCATGCTTATCCAGGGAAGAATGTTTCTGGCATTGGGCAAATACACCAGGACAGAAGAGAACATGAAAACTCAAACCAGATTGGGATTCGAACCTGGATCTCCAAAGCTGAGAGGTAAACGTACTAACCACTAAGCCACCATGCTGCCGATTAATAGATATTCTGTTTATACAAATTTATTAGTCAGGGCATTAGGCTTTATGACAGAGTGCCAATCCATCACTGGGCACACTTACTTACAAAGACACACACTATATGGGGCAATTTAGAGCTTTCGAGTCATTTTAAATCCATATTTTTGTACTGTGGGAGAAAACCAGAGTACCCAAAGGAAACCTATGTGGACACAGAGAGAATTCAGATTCAAACCTGGAATCCCCAGCACTAAGCCAACATGCCGCCGTGACACAGGCAGTTTTGTAATATTTTAAGTGATTAACTCTGATAAACGATTGCATTTGCTAGCCTTGACCACTAACTGAGGGCCGACAGTGTGTCAGCAGTTTGGGTAACCTACTGTACTGTTGCCAAGAAGGTCATTGGTTTGGATCTTAGTATGGCCTAGCCCTCACTGTAGGTTCCACAACTACTAGATAATTAACTTTATTTGGTCATTCACTATCTTCTACTTAATCCTCTACTAGGGTCGCGGGTTTCCCTATGCCCATCCAGGGGAGAAACTTAAGGGCGTTGGGCAGATACACCCAGGACAGGGTGCCAATCTATCGCTGAGCACACTTACCCACACAGACACACACAAGCACACGCTATATGGAAATTTAGAACATTCAATTTACCTTAAATCCTTGTTCTTGGATAGTGGGAGGAAACCGGACAACCCGGAGGAAACTCAAGCGAACACGGGGAGAACAAACTTTAGGTTTTGAGATTTAAACCTGGAATCCCTAGCGCCGTGAGGCGAACGTACTAACCACTAAACCACCATGTCGTCCTAAATTAACTTAATTCCATGCGTAATTGATTTATAAAGAGTGTCTCCCTGAAATTGCAATTCGTGCAATTCGATTCGTTTAAACATGCACACGTTTGTGTTTTCCTCACCTGTTTTGTGAACAGGATGGCCGTATCCCAGTACTCAGGGTGTTTGTCGCTGTTCTTATTCATCTTCTTCTGCCAGGTACAGAAGTTACGCAGGGTCATAGCGGCGTTGCTGGTAATCTTTGGCCCCTTGTCCTCATCGATCACCATGAATTTCACCACCACTATGCTGATGGGATTTAGGATGCTCGGGTGCTTGTAAAGACGCGCAGCCACCGCCAGCAGGGTGAGCACGTAGTGCTTCAGATCTTCACCGTGAAACTTGGCCATCGATTCATCTGCTACCACAAGCGTCTCCACGTACCTCGGCACCGAGGCGAATCGCTTAAGACGACTCTTTGCGCGCGTCCCGTCGGCCACCGCCTCCCCTTCCGCGCGTTTGAACTTCTCCAACGATCTGGTGACTTGTTGAGTCGATCCACTATCCACTCCGCATCGGGACGTACCGTTGCCGTTTAGATTGTCGTTGGCGCGCCGCCGGAGAAGATGCAGTCTCGCCGCGCTCCATCCTTCTGCGCTCGACTCGTCCACTGGCTTGACAAAATATTCCCAGCCGTTGTAGCCAAAAGCACCGCGCAGTCCGTCACACAGACTAAGCGCTGCGTACGACAGCGGGTCCTCGTTCACGACGCCTGCGTAAAAGCAGCGACCGAGGTCCGTGTGCGCGGACAGCCTGTGCGTCTCCGGCTTTGCGTGCACCAAGAGCGCGGGGGCGATGAAGCTGGAATCCGATCGCAAGTTAAGCACCATATTCTGACCGAATGCACTTATTTTAAAAGCTACCTTTTGCGGCAGGGCGTTTAAAAAAACAGCGAAATTATTCGGCGCATCCTCATAAGTATCTAATCTGACCGGCTCGAACAGCTGACTTTGCATCTGATGCGCAGCCCCGAATCGTACAAATAAAACATTCAGGAAAAGCCAAACCCCTGGAACAGAAATCATGTTTGCATACAAAATGTAATGCTGTTGTGTTTCTCGACCCCGAGAAAGTTATTGTGTCGGAAATATCAGTAAAAATCCGAAAAGTCGAAAGGTCGCATGGATGCGTGGAATTCCGCCAGAGCGTGGACCTGCTAGCACCTTTACGCTCGAGCGTCTCCCCCAATTCTGTCGGCTTTATGGAAGCGCGGTGCGTAAACAGAGAGCGTTTGCCATTTGTTTTTTTTTAACGGGGGAAAGATTTCGAGCGCGCTGATTGGCCGCCTCGCTGTTTGCGACATAACTGTGGAGCGCGCAATGCGATTACGGGCTTCCCTCCCACTAAACACATAGCCTGTTACAGCCGTTCTGAATGATGAAGAAATAAATAACCACAAGACATAAATCTTCTAACACTTTCATCTTTTTCATCTTCATTTTTATCTCTTCACGTTAAATTTAATTTGTAAATGAGTTTTTGAAATACTTTGTACATCTTTACTGCAGAACTTAAAAGAATCAATGAGACAAAGTTCCATCAAAAAAAAAATAAAGTCATCCAGCACTCATTTTATATGAACGCATTAATCTATACAAAAGCCTCATCTCATAATCTACTGCTTAATCCTATACCAGGGTTGGGGGGGTGTTCCCCATGACCATCCTGGGAAGAATGTTTCAGGCATTTTGGTCGTTTAGTGGTTAGCATGTTCACCTCTCAGCGCTGGGGATTCAGGTTCAAATCCCAATCTGGGTAAAGTTTACATGTTCTCCGTGTCTGTGTGGGTTTCCTCCTGGTTTTTCAGTTTCCTCCCACAATCAAATAACATGGATTTAAGATAAATTGACTACTCTAAATTGCCCCACATACAGTGTGTGTCTGTTTGAGTGAGTGTGACTTTCGGAAACACATCTATATAAAGAATACTTAAAAAGTGTAAAAGATTATGTCCCAGTAGGTTTACTCAGTGTTCTTGGGGTTTTCACAGTACAAAACATGGAATAAGGGTGAATTGGCTGCTCTAAAGTGCCCATATATATAAGTAAGTGAATGTGTGCCCAGTGATAGATATATTTGCCTAGCATCCAAAACAGTCTCCTCTTGATGGACTTGGGCTAGTATCAAGATGATGAGATGAGATAATCAACATCTGTAAACAGAATTTTTGCAGATTTAGAAAATATACTTTTGAAGGGAGAACTAACTCCATATCATCATAGCTTTTGGTTTTAGGGATTAGTAACTGTGTTACTTGTCCCCCAGTAAAATATTTAGCCATGAGGAGCACCGAGTTAGGTGCAGTAGTTTGTTATTATAAATTGGATGAAATAATTAAGCCTTATTAAGCCTTTCTTTATATTTTAAATGCCAAATAATGAGTAATTATATTTAGTATTTTATATGAAGCGTGTTGGAATCTATGAAACATATGTGAGGATAGACTAGTTTTAAATATTCTGAATTAAATACAATCTAATTAGCTGTTTACAGCCCCGCCACAGTAACGTTAAGGCTGAGACAGATGTTGTCTTTAGGACAAGTGTGCCATCTGGTGGTACATTAAGAACGTTCTGACGGAATAATTTCTTCAACAAATTCATAAAAAGCTGACCATGCGTCTGAAGTTCAAGTAGGGATTAAAACCAGGACTATCAATGGACGCTCACACAGACAGGGGGGAAACATGCAAACATCAAACAAAAAGGACGGAGGCCGTTCCGACAATGTAAAAGTAAAGACATGTACAAAAGCAACCACAGCTTAAATGAATTTTTTTTAAATGTAAGTTTTTCTATTTAAATCAATTTCTAAATATTTTAGCCGTTTGTGGCATGGAGTTTAACTAACATTTTATAATTTCTCTAAACATCTACAAACGATATGTAATAAATAAATAAAACAATAGTGCCACCTGTTGTTTAAGTTGATGATAAACGTAACAACATTAGTGTCTATTTATTTATTTATTTATTTATTTATTTATTTATTTATTTATTTATGTCTAGGCTTTATTTAATTTTGTAAAAGTTTGTAATACCAGAGAGTAGAGCAACTTAATTCAGTTATACCAGGTATAATGACGCTAAAAAAAAAATTCAAAATCTGATAAGATGTAGACTGATTAAGAATCATTTTATTCAAGTAATACACATGCTGATAATAACACTGGTCTGTTTATTAATGCATTGTATGATGTAAAATGCAAACTACATCAATTATCTATCTATAAACCAACAAAAAATCTTAATAGTAACTCATTATGTTGAGTATTATTAATAGCTTATTGCTACCATTTTATACTTAATTGTTTCCAAAATAATTATGTTCAAATTTAAGTTTTGAGTTAATAGCATGTTTTATAATACAAACAGTACATTGTTACAAGCAGCTTTAAAGTTTTCTTTGCCTTAATCCCCAAAGAGCAAGATGAAATGAGCAAGCTCTGGTATTTGTTTTGTTTACAGAGGAAGAAACCTTGTGAGGACCAAATCTCCTCCTTCCTAAGCCTCCATCATGAGAGTCAGGGCTCTAAAACACCTGTAAATAATAATTAGGAAGTCTGCTTTAATATTTTTGCCTGTTGATTATCCAGTTTTTCTGCTTAAACTAACTATCAAGACTTCAAAACTGCAAAGTCATTTATCTTGTAAAATAAAGTCAGTCTGGATGTACTGACTAACTGGGTTATCACATTAATAGATTATTTCTGTAAACTGTATAATATCATGTTCCAGTATACAGATGAAATGTGTCATTATGCTCAGAGTACTTAAGGAACAAATGGAATGGAATAAACTGACCATCACAGAGTCTTTGAAGTGTAAGAATTTTATAAAGTGGTTCTAATAACAAAGTGTTGGCACCATTGGTCAATATTATATTAATAATTAATAATAATAAGGCGGCACGGTGGCTTAGTGGTTAGCACATTCGCCTCTCAGCGCTAGGGATTCCCGGTTCGAATCCCCATCTGGGTGGAGTTTCCATGTTCTCCCCGTGTCTGCGTGGGTTTCCTCCGGGTACTCCGGTTTCCTCCCACAGTCCAAAAAACATGGATCAAGTTAATTGAATTCTTGAAATTGCCCCATATAGAGTGTGTCTGTGTGAGTGAGTGTGTGCCCAGCGATGGATTGGCGCCCTGTCCTGGGTCTATCTACCCAGCGCCCGAGACGTTCTCCCCTTGATGGGCATGGGGAACCCCACCGCGACCCTAATAGAGGATAGGCGGGAGATAATGAATGAATGAATTAATAATAATATTGTGGGCGGCATGGTGGCTTAGTGGTTAGCAAGTTCGCCTCTCAGAGCTAGGGATTCCCGGTTTGAATCCCCATCTGGGTGGAGTTTCCATGTTCTCCCCGTGTCTGTGTGGGTTTCCTCCGGGTTCTCCGGTTTCCTCCCACAGTCCAAAAACATGGATCAAGTCTATTGAATTCTCAAAATTGCCCCATATAGCGATAGATTGGCGCCCTGTCCTGGTTCTATCTGCCCAGCGCCCGAGACGTTCTCCCCTGGATGGGCATTGGGAACCCCACTGCGACTCTAATAGAGGATAAAAGCGGGAGATAATGAATGAATGAATAATATTGTGAAATAAAAATGAGTACAGAAAATAAAATTACAGTGTTCAGAGAACATCCATCTTTATATTTTCATGCAGATGCACATTTACTGAATTTTAAAACATGAATGTTGATCTGTAAAATAGTAATGACACAGTTTGCAGTCTTTTTGTTTTTATTGAGATTGGGTAAACTTACTAATTCTAACATGTTGTTTAAGCAGGGGGTGTTCAAATATTTGCTAAAAACCCACAATATTAGCATATGTGCAAAGGCAGTACAGTAGTACAGTAGTTTGTGTTATCGCCTTGCAGCAAGACAGTCAGGTAGTCAGTTCGTAGGAGAAACCAATGGATCTTTCTGTATGGACTATGCATGTCCTCCCTGTGCCTGATTGTTTTTTTTTTTTTAGTTTCTCTGGTTACTAAAGACATTGGTGACATTGTACAGTTTATAAACAAAGGTTGAGGAAAGACTTGATGATATCAAAAACAAAGGTTGAGGAAAGACTTGATGATATAAAAAAGAAGATTCGGACATGACTAAATTGATAGCAGGAACACACACAGACCTACACGTACATAATGCTCAGGTGGGGTAATTGTTCCTCATTTAACTCAGATATTTACATGATTATTTTTTGGTTTTGCTTAATAAATAAATAAAAAAGTGGTGTAGCATGAGCTTTTACACATAGATCACATATAACATTCCAATTATTTTCAAGAGTTTTCAAGGGAGTTCTGGCGATACCATGTTGATTGACTGATTCAACTTTTTTGTCATTGATGTGTACAAGTACACAACAACAAATTTAAATGTGCATCAACTACAAATGCAAATAGTATACCTGTGATGGCATTCTGCAATGCAATATGGTGCAAAGATGGCATTGTTGTGCTGTAAAAGTTGTGCAGATGTTCCCAACTCTGTTCATAAGGGGGTCACTTGAGAATAACTCAAAACACATCTCTTCCACAAACTCTTCATATAAAATATATTATATAATCTGTACTTACACACAGAGGAACATTTAACCCATCTGCAATGAAACACACACACATATACACACACTGAGTGAAGTGAGCACGCACGACCATAGGTGCCTTGCCCAAGAGCACTTCAGCCATAGTACTTGGCGGGACTGCGAATCAAACCTGGGACGTTTACACTCGTTTCTTAACCACAAGCCTACAACTCACCTTTAAGATGACCTGGAGGTGTAGCACAACACAAGTTTGCAACTGGAGTTTTTATTGCGCCTGTTAGGGCCCAGTGAGGAAAAAATGTTTCCCAACCTATCGCAGTTAAATGTCTACACGGAACACAATAACCTATACTTGTGCCAAAATATATCCATCAGGCGAAGGACATTTTCATTAAAATTATATATAGCACCATGTTCGGGAAACGGCCCAGTGTGGCAACACTATCACCGGGTTAAAACATTCCACGCATGAGTGCAGCACCTGTTTTTGTGTAGGCTACAGTACACTAATGTACATGCGTCGTCCGTCCACTCGTGTAACTCACCCTGTTCTGATAGGGAGTGGCCTGAAGCCCCCACTGGATCGGAAATCACGGAGCTGCTCGAGGAGGAGGAGGAGGAGGAGGTGGAGGAGGAGAAGGACGACGCGTGGTCGGCGTGAGTATCGGAAATAAATTCAAGTTCAAGAAGATTGCAAGTGTATAAATACCGCTGACACGGGCGAGCGCACCCACCCACACACACACACACACACACACGCGCGCACATACATACCATCACGACCGGTGTAGTCAGCTGGAACAGCGGTCTTTCTGCTCGCATCATACATAGTTTCGAACACTTGATTTTTTTGTTTGTTTTAATTAAACATAAATAACGAATTGTTTCATTTATACAAATGCAATTAAAGTAGCCAGATTTGACTTTTTCTGCACCTGTGTGCCCATTGCGTAAGTAGGCGCTCTGAGATAGATTTATTTCAATGCATTTTTCTTATGAGAATAATCGCATGCGTTTTGATACCATGAGCGTTCGAGTATGTTTCTTCTTGACCACAGTTTTTTTTGTCGGAGTTGCACAGTCGGAGTACGTCACGTCGGAAGAAACCGTGCCAGTCAGACTGTACTCAAAGAACAGCGCCGTTTGGCGTGATAACAAGCCCGTTATTCATATAACGGTTTTCGGAGAAGCTTTCACGCTCCACCTCAAACTGGACGGAAGCTTCATTGCGCCGACGTTACGCGTTCAGCCCTTAAAAGCGAATCAACTCTCGGTGGTTCTCAACGACACCCAACACGTGGATGTCCTCACTGATGCCCCTTCCGAATCTGCCCGACACCACGAGGATCTCCGGAGCTGTTTCTACTCAGGCATGGTCAACAGGGACGAGGAGTCCCTTATATCGGTTAGTCTCTGTCGTGGTATTCGAGGGACATTCGTGACGCGCGGACACGAGTACTTTATCGAACCCCGTGCCGCGCGCAACGGAGACGCGAGGCAGACCTTGTCTCAGACGCACGTAGTCAAGCGGAGGGTGTATACAACTAAGATCAGCGTGGACACCGAGAACCACGACGAGGCGCATGAGAGCGATGGCTCTCACACACCTGGGAAAAATCGGACGAGGAGATTCGTGTCAGCCGCAAGATACATTGAGACCCTGGTAGTGGCGGACATCTCCATGACGCGCTTCTATGGAGACGAAATCAAGGTAGGCACACAAAGTTGCGTTTGGTCCAAAGTTCAAAGTTTTCTTTATGGGTGAATGAACTAAATACGTTCTGTGATTATTTAGCGAGTCAGCGACGATTACGCAGTTGGAACGTGTAGCCCAATACCTCAGGCTGTCAGTTAAAACGGTTTAGACATTCCTTTCCAATGAATGTGATTAATAGATGTTCTTTATCTAAGACCTGACCGATGGAAGTTTCTTAGAAATTTGTCATTTTTTGACGCGTGTGGGTGGGAGCGAAAAAAAAAGTGGCGCGCATAAGTCCCTCCTCACATGGGAACCGATCCATCAGAGCACGCTGCAGGACAACCGACAAATGTAGCGGAGGCCTGATTTATTAAAAGCATTAAGTGTCTTGGTCCAGCTCTGATTGATGGGGATGTGCAGGGATGCATTGCATATTTGAAAGTTACCGACACCCAGTCACCACAGCTTCCCAATTTCATCAACACTGCATGTTTCTTACATTTTGAATTTTTACATATTTATTTTGGTTCGTTTAAGCTCGTTTAAACCAAAATAACTAAGTTGTCCTAAATACTAAAACACAACATGCAAAATACCATAGCCGAAAATAAAACATTTTGTGGCATTATTGGAAATTTTCATATATATATATGTTTAATCGGTGAGAAAACATAATAAAAGAATCACTGTTCATATTAATTATATATTTAGAGATGAACAGAAGTCTTTTCCAATCATCAATTGTGTATAAATTATATATATTTCTGGTAAAATTGTTTGTTCAGCACTTTTATTGTGCAAAGAACAATCACAGCATTGAATCAGAATGGAAAATATAGTATTAGGACACACCACTTAATTACTGTATATTGGTGTTTTTTAATATCCTATTGCCACATCAATCACCTAACCCTTTGGGAAAGTTTAGATTCATCATGACTGCGGCCTAGTGCACAAAGCAAGGTTTATAAAGGCATGGTTGGTTGAGAGTGGTGATGAAGAACCTTATTGGCCCACACACTGCCCAGACCTCAACCCCATCCAAAACCTTTGGGATGAGATAAGAGATACCGTTTTACCAACATCAGTGTCTTTAATTAGGCAAAATGTTTCACAGACTCTCCAGATATTAGCAGAAAGTCCTTACAGATGAGCAAAAGTGATTGGGGGGGGGGGTTGTTGTTGTCATAAAAATGGACATCATAGACTCTCACATAGGTGTAATATGTCAGTGTTTCAATACTTTTTTCTATATGATGTATTTCAAAATGTATGTGAGCAGATGTAAGATGTAATATATGCTGATATAACATTGTGCTCCCAAACATAGTGTATTCATAGCCAATGAACATTATTTGTACTAATAAGCAACTGCATTCTTCTTTAATATTTTATATCCCTATATATTCTATATATAAAAGAATATGTTGAGAATATAAGAATATATGTCTATTCAATAGAAGAATATGTTGCATTTTTTACGTTACATTTACATTTTTAATTAAAAACTTTTCATGTGAACTACACCACTGTCAACTGTAGTATAGTCAGATTTTGCATAATGACTCACAGCTGTTCATGAAGATCCTATCTAGTGAATCTGGCATTACTTTGAACTAAGGCCATTTCAAACAGAGTATATAAATTTGAATGTAATATAAAATGGACAGTTGGACATTGGACAGTTGTTTAAAAAAATGTTATTTGTATTATGCATTGATTTAACAGTTTATAGAACCACACACACACACACACACACACACACACACACACACACACAAACACAGAAACATTTTAGAAAGAAACATTTAGAAAACTAAAGGACTCTAGAGCCTAAGATGTGCAAGCTTTTTACTTTTACTGTAGTTAAATATGGCAGATATAAACTTACACCAAGCCTTCTGTAATTGTTTTGGAAAGAAATATGACACCAGCTGCACGCTCAGTGGCATGTAAAAAATGGTGTATGACTCGGCTGCTTGTCAGGTGTCAGACACTTGTGCCTAATGTTGTGACTTGGTAAATTAAAAGGGCTTGTTATCACATGTAAAACTACACAAAAATCACAGCTTTAGAACTTCTCTGGATGTGTAGTTACTTCATGTAAAGGGGACAATTGTATGGGTACAGTATGTGATCATATTTACTGTATAACGAAATTAAGGACAATGTTATTTTTTCAAGTTTATTGTGTCACAAAATCAGTGGAGTTTCGTAAAAAAGGAACTCTGGAAATAACCTGACTCCATGTTTCAAGGGATAAATAAGGTAGTATACTTTTAAAAGGTTTTTTTTTTACTGAATTCACCAATTTATCAACAGACACTCAAAAATCTTTTGAGAAGACTTGAATTTTTGTTTGTTATTAAGTTTGTTTGTTATTAATGGTCCATTTCAATGGCTATTATTTTGGCTTACAATGTCCTCTAAATGTGTGAGCAGTGTAGTGGGCACCAGTTTTTGACCGCAGTGTTTATAACATCTGTTTGAGAGTTCAGGACATGGTCTAATTGTTTTTTATAACTTTTTCCTTTATAATTGAGTAAAAACACTAATTAACAATGAGTTTTTCCACAACACGTTGATCATCTATCTTAGAATTTAACCTGAATATATTTATACTGCGGATAGGTGAAAGATCTTCGGCTTAATCCTATACTTGGGATTATGGGGTTCCATCCATCCATCCAGCGAAGAATGTTTCGGGCACTGGGTAGATACAGCCAGAAAAGTGCGCCAGTACAGAACTGGTCACACACAAACAGACAAACACACAGACCATATAAATTCAATTTAGATAGGGGCAATTAAGTGCAGCCAGTTTACCTCAAATCCATGTTTTTAGACTGTGAGAGAAAAACGGAGAACCTGGAGAAAACCAAGATGCGGAAAGAACATGGAAACTCCACGTAGATCGAGATATGAACCTGGAATTTCCAGTATTGAAAGGCAAACATGCTAATAACTAAGCTACCATGTTGTTTATTATTCATTGTCCTGTGGTATGAGAAAACATTTTAGAGTTGTATTTAATCACCTCAATGGTATATATATTTCAATATTTACACATTTAAAATTGTATACCTGCAACAATGCAGAACTGCAAATACATGGCAAACTAAGAGTTTACAGCTTATATAAGATTGAAGTTACACTATTATTCTACAGATTTTAAAACAGGTGAGAGTGTCATGATTCTGTATAAACAGAATATCTATTAATAGGCGGCATGTTGGCTTAGAGGGAGTTTCTATGTTCCTTCCAGTCCTGATGTATCTACTAGTCACCTGAAACATTCTCCCCTGGATGCCCCCCCACGACCTTAGTAGAGAATTAAGTGGAAAACAATGAATGACTGAATGAATGAATATCCATTATTATTCACTCTCTGTGGTTGTGGATTACCAGTACTTAAGACAAACAGTAATTAAGTAATTACAAAAAGTCTATATTTCATAATATTGTAAGTTGTAATGTTTCAGAGAAACCATTGGACCAAGCTCATTTCAGATGTTCTCAAACATAATGGAAAGGTGTGCTGTCACAGTCATATCATAGTCACATTATAGTCTCACACTGTTAACATTGCCTGGCTGCTCATTGTAAATAAAGCTACACTAAGCCTTGGTCATTAAAATTATTCCTTTGAAAACAAAACAAACAGCATGGAGGTCACTTTTTGTTCTTTGGGAGCTTACGTTAAAAGAAAACTGTGAAGCTGCTTTAAGCTAATCCACTATTGGATAAGCATTGGATAGGGTGCTGCTATAATGTGTATGAGTCCAAATACTTTACGTCTATATATTGTATCGTAATGCATGCAAAATGTTTCTTGAGTTGTATTTATTTTATATTACTAAAATATATGAAAGAAAGATGAAGCAGGATATCTCTTATAAAACCGCATATATTACTTATTAATCATCTATATTAAAGATTTTATTCCTATGTTCTATGTACAGCACTACATCCTGACCATAATGGGGATGGCTTCTCAACTCTTTGCTCACCCTAGCCTGAAAAATGCAGTGCACTTAGTTGTGGTCAAGATGCTATTGGTGGAAGATGAGGATGTGGGACCAGAGGTGTCCAGAAATGGTGGTGTATCTCTGCGCAATTTCTGTACATGGCAACAGCTTTTCAACCCAGCAAGCACACGCCACCCTGAGCATTACGATACTGCTATATTGTTTACCAGAGAGGTAAGCATGATAAAGCAACCTGCAAATTGGACCTGTACACATATAAATGTCAATAACATGGTATGAGATTGGTGTGGAGAATGTGATGACACCTTTTAAAATGAACTAAAATGCTCTTTCTATCCAACATCAGTGCCTGACCTCACCAAATCTCAAATATGTATGATTACAAATGTTCACAGTCATAATAAAAAAAACTGTTGCTTAATGAGTTTCAAATATCAACAGTCAGATTACCTCAGGCCACAGTGTTTATTGTGCTTTCTGAAATTAACCAAGAGTTGCAAACAAGAGTTGACTCATTGGTTTCACAGATGCTGCATACAAAACCTTTTTTGTATGATGCAAAGCTTCACACAGCATCTGCACAGAATGATGCCTGACATTGTGTTATGGCCAATTTCCTAAATCTTTCAATTTGGCAGTAAATAATTATGTGGGACTATGTGGGTGCTCAGGTTTCATCTACTGGTTTTGATCCAAGATTAGCTTTGGACTTCTGGTAATGTGAGCAGTGGCACATCTAATCCCATATTTGCTATTAAAAGGATCTGGGTCAGTTAATCAATCAAATGTTCACATGACACTTTAATAAGATTCATTTGACAGTTTCATTAAATTTACCAAAACTACCCACATTTGCAAGATGTTATAAATACTATTTTAAGACATGACAGCTGGTACGTTTTCTCATGAAAGTTCTTCTGAGAACTACAGAAGCTTAGGGCCACACCATAGCTGAACCTAGGCTGAGATTTTGCCGGATCAAGCAAATGAAACACTAGTCATAATGTTTTTAAGTTGGATAGACTCAAAGGCAAAGGGGGGATGTTTAGTACTGACTAAGACGTCTGCCTGGAGGTAAGGTTAAAGCCAGCACACACGTCAGAAGGGAATTTGGCCTGGAATTTCACTATGCAAACCCGCCATCACACAGTTAAAGAGTACCCCTCTCTTTTTCTAGTCTGACGTGTATTTGCTTCACTTTACGATGGAAACACTGACAAATATGTTTTGCTGGCAAGAGTCTATTTGGGGAAAAAAGGTCTGTCTGGAACTAATGGAGTGATGTCTGGATATCAGTGTCTGAAATGTTTCCCACCTCTCCTCCAACCCTTTCATTTACTTGTTCTGGTTGTTCTTTTTGATATGTTCTTCTTTAGCCTAAATACTTTTTACCCTTTGTCTCATGCTGCCCTGGCATTTTTTGTTCCATGCAGGATATTTGTGAACGTCAGTGTGACACCCTTGGTGTAGCTGATGTGGGTACCATGTGTGATCCAAAGAGAAGCTGTTCAGTCATCGAAGACAATGGCCTTCAAGCAGCCTTCACCGTGTCACATGAGCTGGGTACAGGCACATTCACCCTCATGGACACTTAAATGGCACAGGATTCCACTCCATGCCTCAATTTGACAGCTCACGCCCACAGAGTGTCTGGACCAGAGTGGCGGCCCCAAATTTAGACTGAGCCATTCATTAATGTGACTTAAACTGTCTCAGATTTACTTGAACACTGGTCATGATTATAATTGTGCCATTACAGAATGACTGTCCTCTAGTAGTAGATGATATGTCTCTATCATCATGAATAACAAATCAAAATATTGCTTCACAATTAGAATAACTCATGCAATTTAAGTAACAAGTGCATATAATTTGAGTATTTGCCCTCTTCATCAGATAACCCTCACTCCTCAAACAATTATTGTCTGTTGTATCAGTTCCAAATTATAATAATAACAATAATAATACATTTTATTTTATAGGCGCCTTTCTGTCACTCAAGGACACCTTAAAAAGTGCAAAAAAGCATTGATTATAAAAACAAGATACACAATACACAATATTAAAAGTATGTTAAAATAATAAAATACAAAATGATCAGATAGAGAAGGCCAGTTTAAACAGGTGAGATTTAAGTGCGGATTTGAATTGTGAAAGTGAGGTAATGTGTCTTATGAAAGGTGGTAAAGAGCTTCAGAGTTGGGGAGCAGAGCGGCTGAATGTTCTGTTCCCCATATCATAAATCGGGATTTTGTAGTTCTACAATTACAGTCTGCAGTTCATCTGTTCCTCTACATGCTTTGAACATGCTGTTCTCTTTTGAGAAGGTATTATTTGGGTGGTTGATGTTTCTCAGTAAACAGTAACACTGACATGCTGAATCCATTTTATTGTGTGTTTCACTGGTATTAGTGGATCAAACACGACATTGCTGCTGGAGTTAACATGGTTATCATTAAAGAACAGAATAAAGGAACCAACGAAGTATGTAGATCAGGGGTATTTAATTATCATTCAGTAGGATCCCGTTAGAGGAAATTTTGTCAGGGCAAGGTCCAGACTGTAAAAATTTCTAACTTGTGTTATGATTTATTGCACTATATATTCACTATATGCGGCACGGTGGCTTAGTGGTTAGCACGTTCGCCTCTCAGCGCTAGGGATACCCGGTTCGAATCCCCATCTGGGTGGAGTTTCCATGTTCTCCCCGTGTCTGCGTGGGTTTCCTCCGGGTTCTCCGGTTTCCTCCCACAGTCCAAAAACATGGATCAAGTTAATTGAATTCTTAAAATTGCCCCATATAGAGTGTGTCTGTGTGAGTGAGTGTGTGCCCAGCGATGGATTGGCGCCCTGTCCTGGATCTATCTGCCCAGCGCCCGAGACTTTCTCCCCTGGATGGGCATGGGGAACCCCACCGCGACCCGAATAGAGGATAAGCGGGAGATAATGAATGAATGAATATTCACTATATATTAACCATATTTATTGTTTAAAATGCTTAACTGAAATAATAATTTATAAAATTTTTCATTTAAGTAAAAAAAAAGGAGCTACATTTTAGAAACATATTGCTTTTTAAAAAAGTGCATGCTAATAGAAAAAATAAATGAAACAGCAGACTTAATGTTAACTCGATTTCACATGTTGTTCTCCCTCTTGTTTTCCTCTTTAAATTAGCCTTACATTGAGTTAGTTTATCCTAATGAGATACAGGCTTAGTACTCATCAGGAATCTACCTGCTGTTTATATTAATCTGTATTTCCATATATGGTACATGATTTAAAGTAATTTATACATATCACACTTTGATGCATTATTGTCAATAATGTCACAGCTGGACAAATGGCTCAGCCAACCAGATTTAAGAAGTAATTTAGATTTATAATAATTGTTACAGACTGCAAGTGTAAATAAACAAGCTTCTCTCTATTCTTCATCTTTGTAGGACATGTTCTCAGCATGCCACATGATGACTCCAAAAACTGTGAAAAATTATTTGGGCATACTGACGGACATCACCTTATGGCTCCCCTCTTTGTCCACCTGAACAAGACGTCTCCGTGGTCAGCATGCAGCGCCCTATACATTACAGAGTTCTTCGACAGTGGCCATGGTATTTCCATTATGGCTCTTTTTTTCTTTTTTTTGTTTATTGAACAGTTTGTGCCAGTTTGTTTCCTGACAGCGGCACGGTGGCTTAGTGGTTAGCACGTTCGCCTCTCAGCGCTAGGGATTCCGGGTTCGAATCCCCATCTGGGTGGAGTTTCCATGTTCTCCCCGTGTCCGCGTGGGTTTCCTCCGCGTTCTCCGGTTTCCTCCCACAGTCCAAAAACATGGATCACTTCAATTGAATTTTCCAAATTGCCCCATATAGTGTGTGTGTGTGAGTGAGTGTGTGCCCAGCGATGGATTGGAGCCCTATCCTGGGTCTATCTTCCCAGCGCCCGAAATGTTCTTCCCTGGATGGGCATGGGGAACCCCACCGCGACCCTACTAGAGGATAAAGCTGGACATAATGAATGAATGAATGAATGTTTCCTGACTTTGATAAGTCTTGTAAATATTTTTTTTATCAATTGAAACCTTAAAATCAACAACCTCTTCGTTGCTGTGTCACTTGTATGTAGTGTAAGTTTGTGACATGCTGCCCATTGTTTTACAAGTTTGTTTTTTCTATTTTATCACTTTGCCTCTACTTGCTGCATGGCCGCTAATGACAGGCCTGGAAAACCACACTTTATTAAGAATGTAAAAACTAACCGCATGTGTTAAGCTCACACCGCTCTTTCGCTTGTGCTTCCCTTTGTGTGGGTGGTTTTCTGTCCTGGCTGCAGCATAATGTAGTCAGGTGACTAAAACATGCCAGGCATGTCTGAGATTGCTACTCCACAGTAAAGTGGCACTGAGCTGCCTTAGTCCATTCCTAAAATGCTTTTTAAAAAGAAACAGTGTTAGAAATATCTGTGTGGCGAAATAGCAGACATATTTTACCAGCACTTGATTTATCTTGCTCATTGTTTCAGCTAATACACCCCCACTCCTGGTCTTCCTTACATGTGATCCACAGTGACTAAAACATTCCTGAATTTAACTACTATTTTTCTTCGCTCATATGTCGCTGTTACCAAGCACATGCTATCTTACTAGACATGTTGTTGTCACAGGTACACAAAAGCATGTAGAGAGCTGCAACCCTGGGTTATTGTTCTGTTATCCACTCATAACAACATTTTTCCACACAAAAGCCATTAGATAACAACTGAAGCTGTATTCCATTTAGTTTTATAAAGCTTTTTAAAGCACCCAGATTTAAAGCACCCAGGTTGTGGTTTATATTAGAAATTGTATTTGTTAAACTAGCATCTCTGGTGTTTAGGAATTGATGTGAATTGACCTAATGCTGAAAGACTTTGGGTTACTTTGAGTTACCTAATGGAAATATCCACATGGGATCATCCCTCATAAAATAGTTCCCTAAAGCTACAAATGTGCACACCTGTTTCCTCCAAATGCTGGCTATACACGCAAATATTAACATTAACAGTTCTGACATATGTAATTAGAAGGTAGCCTTGAAAGAAGGGAAAGAAAAGCACACTATTCAACAAAATGAAGTGGACATGGACATAGAAGTTTATTAATGTCTTTAAAAGGCAATGTTAGTGCTGCACTAACAGGGTTTTTAACGTTGTATATTCTTTAAACCTGTGTGCAGTTATAAAGATACAGTAAATGATAAATGTATTAGGACACATACAGGATGTTTAATTACCTCCCATTCTAAGTTGTACCCCTTTGTAACAATAACAGCTTCAATTATTCTAGGATGGCTTTCTTCATGATTTTGGGGGGTGCCTGTAAAAGTTTTATAGATGAAGCATATTTAAAGATGTGATTTTAAACTTGTGGAGGAAATTTGGTGACCTTTTCAAAACTTTAATTTCCACCATTTGGGTTGATTTATTGGCATGCATTAGTTGTCAGAACTACATATATTGCATAGCACATATTTTATTAATTATAATAGTTCTGCAGGAATATTGGTACATATGGATAGATCAGCTTCTGCAAATTAAATAGAAGTAACAATCCAAAACATGCGGAAATATTTGATCTTTTATGATTGGATGTGGGTTTTTTAAAGGACTGAAAACACTGTAGAACTAAAGAACTGTAAGGTTTTAGAAATCAATTCTTGACTATCCATGACTTAATATGTCATTCCGCTGTAGGGAGCACAGATGCCATATTAGTTCAACTGAAGTGACAGGTGTCTAATAAATTGTTTTCTGTTATTGTAAATGTCCATATGGATGTAAACAACACAATGTCAGGAGACTCTCTATAGTTTAGTGAATTACAGACGCTGAGTTACTGCTCGAATAGGTAGGGACTTTAAATTAAGTTCCATGTATCCATATATGGTACATGGTTATTTCAACGTTTTTCTAAAGTATAAAATTGAGTCTTAATTCACTTATACACATAACACATACATGCATGTTTTTAAATGAGATCCAGATATTCTGGCTACAGTACATTCAAGACAGCAGCATTTTTATTTAGTTGATAAAAAAAATAGTACATTAATATTTCTGGTTTGTCTTTCCACTTCGGAATTATAATTCCTAAACCGATTAGACCCAACAAAAATACTTCCATGTATGTTTTGTTGAGGCTTGTTCAGTATTTCAGAATTGGGTATCTTAAACCTATATACCAACAATGATAAAGTTGATTTAGTTTAGTGCTACACTAACAGGGTTTTTAATGTTGTATATTCTTTAAACCTGTGTGCAGTTATAAAGATACAGTAAATTAAAGTATTAGGATACATATAGGATCTTTAATTACTGTACCTCCCATTCTAAGTCTTACCCTTTTGTAACAATAACAGCTTCAATTATTTTAGGGTGGCTTTCTTCATGATTTTGGGGGGTGCCTGTAAATATTTTATAGATGAAGCATGTTTAAAGATGTGATTTGAAACTACTTCCATTTATGCTTTGCTTGAGGCTTGTTTGGTATTTAAAAATTAGGTATCTTAAATAGGGCAGCATGGTGGCTTAGTGGTTAGCACGTTCACCTTTCAGCGCTAGGGATTCCCCGTCCTAATCCCAATCTGGGTGGAGTTTCCATGTTCTCCCTGTGTCCGCGTGGGTTTCCTCCGGGTTCTCCGGTTTCCTCCCACAGTCCAAAAACATGGATGAAGTCAATTGAGTTCTCCAAATTGCAAATTGAGTGTGTCTGTGTGAGTGAGTGTATGCCCAGCGATAGATTGGCATCCTGTCCTGGGTCTATCTGCCCAGCGCCCGAAACGTTCTCCCCTGGATGGGCATGGGGAACCCCACCGCGACCCTAATAAAGGATAAAGTGGAAGATAATGGATGGATGAATGGGTATCTTAAATATGGAAGCCTATATACCAACATTGATAAAGTTGATTTCTAAATCTATTATCATCTTATCTTATTCTCTTCCACTCAATATTTTACTTAGGTCATGTGGGGGGCAGTGCTGGGTGGACACAGCTAGGACAGTGTGCCAATTCATTACTGGGCACACACACACCCAAACAAACACACACACACACGCTATATAGGAGCAATTTAAAGCAGCCAATCCATGTTTTTGGACTGTGAGAGAAACCTTACATGGACATTGGAGGAAACAACCCAGATTTGAATTCGGAATTTGGTACCCAGCTTTGAGAGGCAGATTGTGCAAACCACGGTGGTTGCATATAGGGAAGCCACCTCACACTTTACTGATGCTTTTGCATATCAGTGCCTGGTGCCAGCAACAAAAATGAATATTAAATGATGTTCAGTAAAAAAAAATGTACAAGTAAAATTTGCATCAAAATTTTGCATGATAAAACAATTTCATGTGTTGTAATAAACAAAGGACCGAACACAATATTTTATTGACTAGTTAACATTATTTAAACAAAAAGTCAGAACACAAAAGTTTATGGCTGCCTTTATTTTATTCCTATTAAATATATAATTTCTTGTTTTATTTTATTTATTTATTCATTTTTTTGTTTTGTTTTGTTTTGCAACAGTGAAACTGTCTTTTATAGTAAAAGAAGAACAGACACAGTGTGCTCTTTTATGAACAGGTTGTTCTTATTGTATTTTCAGGTGATTGTTTATTAGACACTCCAGAACAGGCTATTCCATTGAAGACGGATCTTCCAGGCCACATGTTTAATTTAGACCGTCAGTGCCAGCAGGCATTCGGAGAAGAGTTTATTGGCTGTTCAAATGCCCCAGATGACCAAACATGTGCCCAGCTTTGGTGCCATGAAAAGGGCAAACATCAGTGCACCACACGTAATGGAAGCCTATCCTGGGCAGATGGGACACCCTGTGGTGTGGACAGGAGCTGCCAGGATGGTGCATGTGTGCTAAATACACTGGCAGAGATGGGAAAGGAGGAGGTATGTATTTCAGACAGAATATTAGTTACTTAAACAAAATAACTTTAAATAAATTTAACAATTACAAATTTAGAGCTGGACTTGTGTACTGGTTTTGGTGAAGTTGTCAATTCACCTTTATGTTTCATATTTGTGATCATCACAAATCATCATTAGTTTTGCAGTAAATTATGCTATCAAACTTTCTGTAGGGCACTTGAAATCATATTTTGTAAGATAGTTACAATAATTAGTAGTTGAGTCAGTTGCCTAAAAGTGACACACAAAATCCAGCTCTTTTGAATGCAAATCAGATTTATCTCTCAATACTATGATTGATTTGAGTCATGCAGTTAGATGTCTTAGATGCCAAAAATGTGTGCAGGAATGATAGCAAAATGTAATCAGTAAATACAAATGAGAACATTTTAATGAGATTTAGTGTTAAGATATAGTGGCTTTAAAAAACAGTATTATTTTTAGATATTCCAGTTAACATGTAGTCATATTATAGTCAGGAAAGCCTCCTAAAACAGTTTGATTATATTTGGAGCTGTTATTAATGGAGCTCAGATGCCAGGCAACTTGGCTGTAAGCAGGAATCTCTCAGCTATCTCATAAAAGAGGAATAAATGAAGCTTGGTTGCTCTGCCGATGCTATTAGCACCACTCAAAAAATGCAGGTAATGACTGGTGTGGCCTTTACATGTCTAATAACAATGTGGGCCATGAATTGGCACTGAGAGCGTTAAACTTTGCACTGTTGACATTTTGGTATCTAAGTGTCACACTCGCAACCTCGATCTAAAAGCGGCTGCGCAGATGAGGCGCAGAGCCGCAGAGCCGCAGCGCCTTAACGCGCAGAAGGAAGCCAGGCATGAAGGTAGCAGAAACACAGATATTTATTAAAGGTGTTGGGACACCAAAAAACATGAGGTACAAATAACGAGTGAACATAAAACTATGACGTGCACTGAGGAAGGGGAACACAGGAAATAAATACATAGACACCCGACCACGTGCACAAAACTAAACCAATGAAAAGAAAGAGTTAATAAACTTAACTAATGACCATCAATGAAAGTTAATTAACTCAAAAAACAGAACAGAACAACAGAAGAACAGGTGCCCTAGGCACCTGTTGCAGAACCCCCTTCTTGAGCCAGGCTTGACAGGCACCTTCTGGTGGCCTGGCCCGGAGAACGAGGCATGGCAGGCGCCCACTGGCTGCGTGATGCGGCGAACACCCTCTGCGGGGGAGGCGTGAAGAATGCCCTCTGGCTGTGCAGTTCGGTGGGCGCCCTCTGCGGATGAGGCGTGGGGTGTGCCCTCTGGCTGCATGTCGAGGTGGGCGCCCTCTGTGGACGAGGTGTGGGGAGCGCCCTCTGGCTGAGTGATCAGGTGGGTGCCCTCTGGCTATGTGGTCCGGTGGATGACCTCTGGCTGCGTGGTCCGGTGGACACCCTCGGCCGATGAGGAGTGGGCCACGCCCTCTGACTGCGTGGTCCAGTGGGCGCCCTCGGCGGATGCGGAGTGGGCCACGCCCTCTGGTTGCGTGGTCCGGTGGGCGCCCTCTGGCTGCATGGTCCGGTGAATGCCCTCTGGCTGCGTGGTCCGGTGGACGCCATCGGCGAATGAGGAGTGGACCACGCCCTCTGGCTGCGGGGCAAGGTGGACGCCCCTGGTGCTCGGGCTGGGCGGCGTGCGGCCCCTGGTGGACGGGCTAGCGGTGGGTCCGGTACCGCCCCCTCGCAGCGCGACTCAGACACGGCGTGATCCGGCGCGGCCGCGTCAAGTGACTGACCTGTAACGCGCGTACCGAGCTCAACAGCTGCGCACCGGGCCGGGGTCTCACAACGGGGGGTTTGACAAACCACACTGGACCATCAGTCCAGAACTCCTCAGAGTCATGGAGGGTTCGTATAGGCAGAATATGCCCATACAGGTACGACTCGCCCGCCTCATCATCGGAGATCTCGATCAGATCGAGACCCTCCTTTGCGCAGAGCGACTCATAACCATACCTCCACATCTACCTCCACAATGAAAAGAAAGAAGAAAGAGTTAATTAACTAACGACCATCAATAAAAGTTAACTAACTAAGTACTCAAAAAACAGAACAGAACAACAGAACAGGTGCCCTAGGCACCTGTTACACTAAGCTTCCACTAAGAATAAATTCAAACACTGCACAAAAATTGATAACAGGATTTAATTAATTAATTTGGTCATTTTACAGATACATTTAGCCAAAGTGAAACTGATCACAAGTTAATAATTTACAATAGCAAAAACTCACCTCAAATATATTCAAATACTTACCAAAAGTTATTAGACAAAATACCACATTTCTAAAAACATAAAAAAATCAAAACGTTGTGAAGAGCTGTTTTCTGATCCTTAAAAACCATGACCTGATATGGACATAATCAATTTACAAGTCATGTTATTCTGGAGTTAGAGCTGATTAAGACATATTTATGCTTTGCTTCTTATTAATAATCATTCATTCATTCTATTCATTCATCAATCTATCGCTGGGCACACACTCACTCACACAGACACACTCTATATGGGGCAATTTGGAGAACTCATTTGACTTGATCCATGTTTTTGGACTGAGGGAGGAAACCGGAGAACCCGGAGAAAACCCATGCGAACACGGGGAGAACATGGAAACTTCACCCAGATGGGGATTCGAACCGGGAATCCCTAGTGCTGAGAGGCGAACGCGCTAACCACTAAGCCATCGTGCCGCCGCTTCTTATTATTATGATATTTATAAAGATCTTTAGCAATTCAATGAATATTTAGCATTAAACATTATCTCCTGGTTAAAGTTATTATTATAGTCATAAACCACAGTGGCTGCGAAGGAGGAGTGGCTACAATTTACAACAAAAACATAGATGATAAGATAAGATAATCCATTATTGGTCCCACAATTGGGGATGATACAGTTTTGATTGCCGATGGGCTGGGCGGTGGGTGGCCCCTGGTGCTCGTGCTGGGCGGCGTGCGGCCCCTGGTGGACGGGCTCGGCGGCGTGCGGCCCCTGGTGGATGGGTTGGGCGCGTGCAGCCCCTGGTGGACGGGCTAGCGGTGCCTCCGGTACCGCCCCCTCACAGCGCGACTCAGACACGGCGCGGCCGCGTCACGTGACTGACCCGCAGCGCGCGTACCGAGCTTAACAGCTGCGCAGCGCGTACGCTGCATCTAAGCTCCTCACCAGCGGCACGCACCGCGACCGGGTCTCACAACGGGGGGTTTGACGAACCAGACTGGACCATCAGTCCAGAGCTCCTCAGAGTTATGGAGGGTTCGTATAGGCAGAATATGCCCATACAGGTACGACTCGCCCGCCTCGTCATCGGAGATCTCGATCAGATCGAGACCCTCCTTTGCGCAGAGCGACTCATAACCATACCTCCACATCCACTCATCATCTGAGTCGTACCACTCCGACACCACTGACTTAGAGCCGTCCTTACGGCTCCGGGATGGCGGGCTTCGCATACCGGCATACTCGTGGACACGACGGAGGGCGCCGCGAGTACGAGGGTCTACGGCCCCCGCAAAGAAAAATTTAAAAAAGCCTTACCTGGGCTCTGGACTCCTCAAATTGATTGGCACGTCGTTTTGCTACCTCGCTATCTCGATCTAAAAGCGGCTGCGCAGATGAGGCGCAGAGCCGTAGCGCCTTAACGCGCAGATGGGAGCCAGGCACGCAGGTAGCAGAAACACAGATATTCATTAAAGGTGTTGGGACACCAAAAAACATGAGGTACAAATAACGAGCGAACATAAAACTACGACGTGCACTGAGGAAGGGGAACACAGGAAATAAATACATAGACAGCCGACCACGTGCACAAAACTAAACCAATGAAAAGAAAAAAGAAAGAGTTAATTAACTAACGACCATCAATGAAAGTTAATTAACTAACTACTCAAAAAACAGAACAGAACAACAGAACAGGTGCCCTAGGCACCTGTTACACTAAGCTTCCACTAAGAATAAATTCAAACACTGCACAGAAATTGATCACAGGATTTAATTAATTAATTTGGTCATTTTACAGATACATTTAGCCAAAGTGAAACAAGTCAATAATTTACAATAGCAAAAACTCACCTCAAATATATTCAAATACTTACCAAAAGTTATTAGACAAAATACCACATTTCTAAAAACATAAAAAAATCAAAACGTTGTGAAGAGCTGTTTTCTGATCCTTAAAAACCATGACCTGATATGGACATAATCAATTTACACTATTTTTTATAAGTCATGTTATTCTGGAGTTAGAGCTGATTAAGACATATGTATGCTTTGCTTCTTATTAATAATCATTCATTCATTCATAATCTTCCGCTTTATCCTCTGTTAGGGTCGCTGTGGGGTTCCCCATACCCATCCAGGGGAGAACGTCTCGCGCGCTGGGCAGATATACCCAGGACAGGGCGCCAATCTATCGCTGGGCACACACTCACTCACACAGACACACTCTATATGGGGCAATTTGGAGAACTTATTTGACTTGATCCATGTTTTTGGACTGAGGGAGGAAACCGGAGAACCCGGAGAAAACCCATGCGAACACGGGGAGAACATGGAAACTTCACCCAGATGGGGATTCGAACCGGGAATCCCTAGTGCTGAGAGGCGAACGCGCTAACCACTAAGCCACCGTGCCGCCGCTTCTTATTATTATGATATTTATAAAGATCTTTAGCAATTCAATGAATATTTTGCATTAAACAAATTATCTCCTGGTTAACGTTATTATTATAGTCATAAACCACAGTGGCTGTGAAGGAGGAGTGGCTACAATTTACAACAAAAACATAGATGATAAGATAAGATAATCCATTATTGGTCCCACAATTGGGGATGATACAGTTTTGATTGCCGATGAAATGTACATGTTCAAATTCAAAGTTATATTACTCATACATATTTACACTTATCAGATATTGACCCAATTACTACCCACACCCTACATCCTTAATGCTTAAACCTAATGGATGACAGAAATGCATTTCTACCCAGAATATAAACTTGCAACATTACCTAGGAGCAGCAAAAATCTTTCCACCCTCAGAAAGCTATATGCTTATGGTTTCACCCAAGCTGATCAGTCATACCATGCATCCATTCATCCATCCATTATCTTCCGCTTATCCAGGGTTCGGGTCGCGGGGGCAGAAACCGAAGTAGGGAGACCCAGACCTCCCTCGCCCCAGCCACCTCCACCAGCTCGACTGGGGGAACCCCGAGGCGTTCCCAGACCAGCTGAGAGACATAATCCCTCCAGCGTGTCCTGGATCTTCCCCGGGGTCTCCTTCCAGCCGGACTTGCCTGGAACACCTCCCTAGGAAGGCGCCTAGGAGGCATCCTTACCAGATGCCCGAACCACATCAACTGGCTCCTTTCGATGCGGAAGAGTAGCGGCTCCACTCCAAGTCTCTCCCGGATGACCGAGCTTCTCACCCTATCTCTAAGGGAGAGCCCAGCCACCCTGCGGAGAAAACCCATTTCGGCCGCTTGTATTCGCGATCTTGCTCCTTCGGTCATTACCCAAAGCTCATGACCATAGGTGAGGGTCGGAACGTAGATCGACTGGTAAATCGAGAGCCTTGCCTTGTGGCTCAGCTCCTTCTTTACCACAACAGACCAGTATAGGGTCCGCATCACTGCTGACCTTACGCTGATCTGTCTGTCAATCTCACGCTCCATCTTACCATCACTCGTGAACAAGACCCTGAGATACTTAAACTCCTCCACTTGAGGCAAGATCTGATCCCTGACCCAGAGAGGACTCTCTACCCTTTTCCGACTGAAAACCATGGCCTCAGATTTGGAGGTGCTGATTCTCATCCCGGCCACATCACACTCGGCTGCAAACCGAGCTGAAGAGCTGAAGTTCGCAGCCTGATGATGCTAACAGGACCACATCGTCTGCAAATAGCAGCGACGTGATCCTCAGATCACCAAACCGGACACCCTCCATCCCCTGGCTGCGCCTAAAAATTCTGTCCATATAAATTATGAACAGAACCGGTGACAAAGGACAGCCCTGACGGAGTCCAGCCCTCACTGGAAACCAGTCCGACTTACTGCCGGCCATGCGAACCAAGCTTTTGCTTCGCAAATACAGGGACTGAATGGCACGTAGTAAGGAGCCATGTACCCCATACTCACGAAGCACCTTTCACAGAATACCCCGAGGGACACAGTCGAAAGCCTTCTCCAGATCTACAAAGCACATGTAGACTGGTTGGGCAAACTCCCATGAACCCTCGAGGATCCTGGAGAGAGTGAAGAACTGGTCCAGTGTTCCACGACCAGGACAAAAACCACACTGCTCCTCCTGGATCCGAGGTTCGACTATCAGTCGGACTCTCTTCTCCAGTACCCCTGCATAGACTTTGCCGGGGAGGCTGAGGAGTGTAATTCCCCTGTAATTGGAACACACCCTCCGGTCCCCCTTTTTAAAAAGAGGCACCACAACCCCAGTCTGCCAATCCAGAGGCACTGCCCCCGATGACCATGCAATGTTGAAAAGGCGCGTCAACCAAGACTGCCCCACAGCATCCAGAGCTTTGAGGAACTCCCTGCCACCAAGGAGCCCTCTGACTACCTTAGCGACTTCAGCCACAGTGATGGACAAGTCTCCTCCCGGGTCCTCTGACTCTGACTCCTCTCCGGAGGTCATATTGGTGGAATTGAGAAGGTCCTTGAAGTATTCCTTCCGCCGCCTAATGACGTCCCCAGATGAAGTCAACAGTGCACCCCCTCCACTATATACTGTGTTGGTGGCACTCTGCTTTCCCCTCCTGAGTCGCCTGACAGTTTGCCAGAATCTTCTAGGAGCCGACCGAAAGTCACTTTCCAAGGTCTCACCCAACTCCTCCCACGCCCGGGTTTTTGCCTCCGTGACGCACGAAGCCGCAAATCTCTTGGCCTGTCGGTACTGGTCAGCTGCTTCTGGAGTCCCACAAGCCAACCATGCCTGATAGGACTGCTTCTTCAGCTTGACGGCATCCCCTACACGGGGTGTCCACCACCGTGTTCGAAGGTTACCGCCACGACAGGCACCGCCTACCTTGCGACCACAGATCCTGTCCGCTGCCTCAACAACGGAGGAACGAAACATGGCCCATTCAGGCTCAATGTCCCCCATCTCCCCCGGAATGAGGTTGAAGCTCTGACGGAGGTGAGAGTTGAACATCTGTCTGACGGGTTCTTCTGCCAGACGTTCCCAGCAAACCCTCACTATACGTTTAGGTCTGCCTGGTCTGACCGGCATCTTACCCCGCCATCTGATCCAACTTACCACCTAGGTGGTGATCAGTTGACAGCTCAGCTCCTCTCTTCACCCGAGTGTCCAAGACACATGGCCACAAGTCCAATGACACAAATACAAAGTCGATCATTGAAATGCGGCCTAGGGCATCCTGGCGCCATGTGCACTTATGGACACCCTTGTGTTCGAACATGGTGTTCGTGATGGACAAACCGTGATTTGCACAGAAGTCCAACAACTGAACACCACTCGGGTTCAGATCAGAGGGGCCGTTCCTCCCAATTACACCTCACTTACACCTCACCTCACTTAGGTCTCACTGTCATTGCCCACGTGAACATTGAAGTCTCCCAGTAGGACTACAGAGTCTCCAGGGGGAGCAGTTTACAGTACCCTCCCCACAGACTCCAAGAAGGCTGGGTACTCTAAACTGCTGTTCGGCGCATAAGCGCAGACAACAGTCAATACCCATTCCCCCACCCAAAGGCGTAGGGAAGCTACCCGTTCATCCACCAGGGAAAACCCCAACATGCAAGCATCAAGCCGGGGGGCCACGAGACAGCCCACACCTGCCCGACGCCTCTCGCCATGGGCAACTCTAGAAAAGAACAGAGTCCAGCCCCTCTTAAGGAGATTGGACCTAGAACCCACGCTGTGCGTTGGGGTGAGCCCGACTATATCTAGCCGGTATCTCTCGACCTTCCGCACAAGCTCAGGCTCCTTCCCTGCCAGTGAAGTGACTTTCCAAGTTCCGAAAGCCAATTTCAGCAACCGAGGATCGCGACGCCCAGGCCCACGCCTCCAGCCACTGCCCGATCCACACTGCACTGAACCCCTATTACTACCCCCCGCACAGGTGGTGAGCCCATTTGAGGGGGAACCCATGTAGCTCCTTCGAGCTGGGCCTGGCCGGCCACCAGACGCTCGCTGACGCACCCCATCCCCAGGCCTGGCTCCAGGGTGGGGCCCCGATAACCCTATATCGGGCAGGGTACACGTGTTCTACACGTGGGGTTTTATTGGACCACTCTTTGTCTGGCCCGTCACCTAGGACCAATTTGCCTTGGAAGACCCTGCCAGGGGCTTTTGCCCCAGACAACATAGCTCCTAGGATCATTCAAGCACGCAAACTCCACCACGGTAAGGTGGTGATCCAAGGAGGAGGTCATACCATGCAGATTAACTTTAACTCAAATATCTAAACAGATGGAAAGTACTTTGCTGACAGTGAATCAGTAAGTGTTTCTCTCGTAAGGTACCAGTGGATGGTGGCTGGGGTGCATGGAGCCCATGGGGTTTATGCTCTCGCTCCTGTGGTGGTGGTGTAGAGTTCTCTCACAGAGAGTGTACAGACCCTTTGCCTCAGAATGGAGGATCCTACTGTGTGGGTCAGAGAGTCAAATACCAGTCTTGCAACATTCAGACCTGCCCAGGAACTAACGGTAACTTTAAAACAAATGTTATTTGCATTTTTTATGTTTTTGGAGAATGTGATTTGTATTTATAATTTGTTGATTTATACATAATATTTTACTCTAAGCATATGCGTTTAGGTCACTTCAGTCAGCAGTTATCATTATTGTCATTATCAACTGATTTTGATCCACAGATAAAAGCTTTAGAGAGGAACAGTGCGAAAAATACAACATCAAACAGGACTTGGATATACACGGGAATATAAAGAGGTGGATCCCAAAGTATGCTGGTGTTTCCCCAAAGGATCGATGCAAGCTTTTCTGCAGAACAATGAACAGTAATGAATTTAAAGTATTTGAAGTCAAGGTGCAAATTTCTTTCATTCTATTGTTTGAAAACAAATATTTTAAAGTGAAACTAACTTTGGATTTTTAATAATAGAGAGATTTAATTTATATCAAGAATCATTTTTAATAATCAGTAGCTTACCAGTAACAACCCTTTTACAAATTACTTTTGAGCCCATGTGACTGTATTTGTCACAGTATTATGACAGTTTTTCATGTACTTACCTTCGCCTGCACCAACTAGAATCTGGATTCTTTCCACCTTCCCTTATCTGAATTAAAACTTTAAGTGTTTTGACAAAGTTTAAAATAAATTGGTGTCATAACCTGCATGGGAAGACAGAGTTTGTGGTCTATGTTACATTTGTACACAGATGTGATACACTGGCTTGTTATAACATAACATATAATATAATTGTTATATATAATATATAGAATAATTTAAATGTTCCACATTTCCTGAGTTTATAAGTATTAACAGATTACAGTGTTATGGGCCGGGACAATGGGAAAAGTGGATTTGCCAGCACCGAATATTTTTTGGCTGGCTGGTGGAAATACCACACAAAAGTGAACAACTTTGCTATGCTACCAAATCTGCTGCCATACCCAAATCTGCTGCCAAAACCCTACCCCTTACCTGAAGCTGATATTTTTAACAAGGGAATTAGCCCACACTTGACTGACATGGAGTTTATGGCATAGAATGCCAAAACCAAGACATTAATCTGTAAACAATACTAGAGAACCCAGTACATTGTACACAAAAAAAATTCACCTGGGCACTCTATCCACTCTACCTTAACAGCTCTGTGCAAATGCTTAGAGTTACTAGCATAATTAGGAGAGATTGTAGGAAGGGCATAGTAGTACCCTCCGCACAAAACCAGTGGTGTGATTAGATGAACTGTGTTTGGCAACAATGGCAAGCAGAAGAGTCGTTTATTGAGTGTATTTTAATGTTTGACTGCATATATCTTTATATAAAATGTTTTAATCTTTTATAGACAATTATGAAATTGGATTGTGGTTGTTTCCAGGTGGTGGATGGCACAACATGTGGCCCAGATACCACATCTATTTGTGTCCAGGGCCAGTGTATCAAAGCTGGCTGTGACCAGATCATAGGATCCAATCTTAAAATGGATAAGTGTGGTGCCTGTGGTGGTGATGGAACGAGCTGCAGAAAAATCAGTGGTTCACTAAACAAAGCTATGTAAGTAAAAAAAGTATTACAATGTATTAAATCAGAGTGGAATTCTTTTGTATGGTGTATTAAACTGCAGGTTTAAAATTATTATTTGTTCACAGCTTTGGGTATAACAACGTTGTTACCATCCCTGCCAGGGCGACAAACATTGACATCAAGCAACGCAGCCTTCGTGGAATCAAGCATGATGGCAACTACCTGGCAGTAAAAGCTGAGGATAATACCTATATCTTAAATGGGAACTTTTCAGTAACCACAGCTGAGCAGGACATTCCAGTAAGTGGTGCTGTGCTTCGATACAGTGGTTCATCGACCACCCTGGAAAGACTTCTCAGCTTTCAGGTGCTGAAACAATCTCTCACCATCCAACTCCTGTCCACAGCTGGTGATGCTTCACCACCGAGGGTCAAATATTCATTTTACCTTCCTAGAGATGTTCCCTTCAAAAAGCCAGATGTAGAGAGTGGCTTTTCATCATATGGCACCCTGTCTATATTAGAGGCCGAGTGGATCCTTAGCGAGTGGTCTGAATGCTCCAAAAGCTGTGGTTCTGGCTGGTCTAGAAGGACTGTCCAGTGTCAGGACAAGTCAGGAGTCCTGTCTTACTCATGTGACATGGACCTGCGACCGACTGACATTCGACCATGTGGCGACATGCCCTGCCCTGTATGGCAGATGGGACCGTGGTCAGCCTGCTCTCGGACTTGTGGTCCTGGAGAGCGCCAACGCAGTGTACTATGCATTGACTACACAGGCAAGAGTGTAGAACCAGAAAAGTGCAATCCAGACAAACAGCCAGTAATTGCTTCCACTGAGTGTTTCTATCAAGAATGTTAAAACTGAGCATGCCCTCACATCAGAGAAATTAATCTAGAAAACCTCAAGGGTATAAAATACATAGGAAAGTAGTGTATATTAACTAATGACCCACTTTTTTATTTCCAGCAGTGATTTGGCCATTATATATAAACAAGCAAGTACGTCAACACACCCTGTGGATGTACAAATAACCTTCCAGGGCATTAGAAATAGTGTTTCATCTATGTGGTAATTATTGCTTTTCATATTTTCTCATTCTCATCTTTATATCTACTAGTCATTACTGAAGATGTTTTTTTGTCCCACTGAAATCTACCTCAATTTATTAAAAAAATATATTCTAAGAGTAAAAAGGAGGATTCTGTTTGAATCTTTACAACAAAGGATTTTTTATTTGCACAAACCTGCTGAAGTTCAAATGTAACTTCCATAATACCTCTTTTACTATGTACTAAATCAGTTCCAAAATTATAGTCTAATTTAAACAAAATGGAAGAAACCAGAATACAGTTAGAAAAGTTAATCTGTCATGTAATGATTTATTTTTCAAGCTAAATCAATTTAAAGCACTCCATTTTTCCTCTTTACAGATTTTTTAACATAATTAGGGCGGCACGGTGGCTTAGTGGTTAGCACGTTCGCCTCTCAGCACTAGGGATTCCCGGTTTTAATCCCCATCTGGGTGGAGTTTCCATGTTCTGCCCGTGTCTGCGTGGGTTTCCTCCAGGTTCTCCGGTTTCCTCCCACAGTCCAAAAACATGGAACAAGTTAATTGAATTCACAAAATTGTCCCATATAGAGTGTGTCTGTGTGAGTGAGTGTGTGCCCAGCGATGGATTGGCGCCCTGTCCTGGGTCTATCTGCCCAGCACCCGAGACGTTCTCCCCTGGATGGGCATGGGGAACCCCACCGCGACCCTAATAGAGGACTAAGCGGGAGATAATGAATGAATGAATAAAATAATTAGAAACCTCATGTTTGTAAAGCGGCACGGCATGGTGGCTTAGTGGTTAGCACGTTTGCCTCTCAGCACTAGGGAATTCTTGCCCCATATAGAGTGTTTGTGTGAGTGAGTGAGTGTACCCAGCAATAGATTCAAGGATTTTTAGTGTCACATCACCTAGTACTGTGGTACTGGTGAGTGAAAAACTTTTAGATTGGCGCCCTGTCCTGGGTGTATCTGCCCAGCGCCCGAAACTTGAATGGATGGATGGATGTTTGTGAGGCATTTTAATTAGCAATGCAGTAAAGAGCAGGTCTGATAGGAAGACCAGGCAAAATTTCATTAACTTTTTCCTTAAATTTTTCATAATATTTTATTACATTTTAAGGAAAATCTGTTAAAAACAAACAAGAAAAGGGAAAAGGGAGAATTTATGTTAAAATCTGTTATATATGCTTTTGTGACTGATTAAAGACATTACATACAGATTACATTACATATACAAAATATTTTTGAAAATGCATTTTACCCTCAGATTACAATCATGCTGTCAAAATAACTGTTGAATCCCATTTGATATTTTGGGCTGGCATGAGTGGTACTTCGAAGTGGTACATGAGTGGTACTTCATCAGAGGTGATGCGCTAGTGTTAGAAAGAAGGTAGAACGTATAGAAAATTTCTAATTAATATTGGTTTCAGCAGGTTGTCTATATAAGACTATATAAGACACTTATTGAGCTCCTTACTATATAAAGCATATATATTAGTAAAGTGCTTGCATTTAAGTGTCTGTTCTGCACATATACATTAATATAGAACTACATGATAAAGTAGTCTTTCGCTTTATGGCTTTTAGAAATGTTGTGCTTATTGAAAATAAATTATATATTAAAAGTCAATCAATTTACCAAAGCCAGATGAATTAGCCTTGAACTACAAGAAGAATATACTGGGATTAATAGAATTATTACTTATTGATCGATATGTTCATTTGATAACTAGCATTTCACAATGACTTGATGCTGTGGACTGAAGACATCAAGATGTGTTAGACAACATGGAAAAAATGGAAACATTTTTTTCTAAAAGTAAATCAAACTAAGTAACACAACATTATGGCTTCATCCCTTATCGCTTGTTTGTATTGATTGCATCAGGCCTGCCATTTAGTGACACTACCAAATTGGTTTCATTATTAATTATTGCAGTATAAAGTTCCTTTCCAGTATATTTAGATGAATTTCTTTACAAATAGGCAAATAAAATGTCCAATATAAAATGTCATTTATTACATCTATATGTAAATACCAAGAAATATAATCAGACATTCTTAATTCACTTATCAAACCAATTCAGTCTTCAGCAAAAAAACTAATAATCTGAAAACGTTTTAAACATAGTTTCTTGTGTAACACGATGCCAAGAAAAAAATCTTACAAGTCTTGTTAGTGCATGAAATAAATAAACATCTATAAGCTCAAATGTGTACTTTTACCTTAATTTCTAAACATCATTGGTTAAAGAATAAGCACAGCACAATAGCAATATAATCCACACCAACGAAACTACCGGGTATACTTCTGTCCATGTTTTGTGTATGTAAGCAGGGTAATTGGTCATGATTGAAGATTTTTGCAACTTTAAAAGATATGGTAGTTTGACTTCTAGCATGATAATCACTCTTAAAGCATCCTGACCTAATTTGATGGATACACTGCAAATGTACTTTGAGGGAGAAATAATTTCATTGCAATTTTTTTCTAAACTTAAAAGAATTCTTTAAAAATATCTCTGCAAAACTGGTAGAAACAAATGCAAAGAAAGTTCAGATTTTAAAAAGTGCTACTTCTAATTAATTTCATATTAATTTCCATAACTTGTTTTATATCACTTAAATGCTGTAAGGCAAATGTGGTATTTTTATGGATTTTAATGGGAATGTGAAAATGGCAAAAGTGACTATTGCAGTCTTGATTTTCTATAGGCACTTTATATTGACAGAGGTAGATTTAAATTTATTTGTATTATTATTTTTTACTTTTAATCACACACTTTACATATAAACGTATAGACTTTATTAGAGCATATTTTTGTATTTAAGTTTTAGTTGCAATTTATAATAGTGGCATTAGAATTAAGACAAGGTAATGTGGAACTACATTGCATGAGAAATGCATTAAAAAAAAAGGATTAAACTTAAACAAATCTAAGAGACTTAACCCGAGAATTATTACTAATAGTTTTTCAAGATTTCTACATTATAAATAACAAGTATATTTAGTAGATCTGAAATTAAGCATTCTATCCCTTCAATGAAGGTCTATATGATGCTATTGTTATAGCTATTTATTGTATTTTTTTTCTACTTTAAGATATGTAGTTGGGTTTTTCCTTGTTGCTGCTGTCTGAGCTACAAAATTTTTGTTTCTTGAAATCAGTAATTAAAGATGTGTCCTGAAATATGCTTATTTGTTGTTATTCTTTCATTCTCGGTCACTTTAACAAATTTATTTAAATATGTAAACATTCAGGCGGCACGGTGGCTTAGTGGTTAGCACATTCGCCTCTCAGCGCTAGGGATTCCCGGTTCGAATCCCCATCTGGGTGGAGTTTCCATGTTCTCCCCGTGTCTGCGTGGGTTTCCTCCGGGTTCTCCGGTTTCTTCCCACAGTCCAAAAACATGGATTAAGTTAATTGAATTCTCAAAATTGCCCAATTTAGAGTGTGTCTGTGTGAGTGAGTGTGTGCCCAGCGATGGATTGGCGCCCTGTCCTGGGTCTATCTGCCCAGCGCCCGAGACGCTCTCCCCTGGATGGGCATGGGGAACCCCACCGCGACCCTAATAGAGGATAAGCGGAAGATAATGAATGAATGAATGAATGTAAACATTCATTACCAGAGTATTGAGATAAAATGGGACTAGCTTCAATATCAGGTTATACAGGAGTTTTAAACGTGTTTGTATGCGGAGTAGCTTTACACATAATGCTGCATATATACATAGGCCTACAAGACCTTCTCTGCTAGCCTAAAAAATATTTAAATCACAGACTGAGGTAAATTATAGTTTGTCCATGAATTCGGAATAGTCTGCCCGCTTCATTTCATAACATTTTCCCCAGTTTCACCACTTCCAAATGTGTATTTACTTATTAAAGCTTATTAACCAATCACAGCATCATTTGTTGCCAGAGTCAAAAAAAAATCCTTCTGTCATGTTCTGTTCAGTCAGTTCTGTGGCCTGGCAGTGTAATAAAGTGTTGATCAAACTGTTGCTTTAACCAATCAGATGTTGATTTGTTGACAACAAGTCTTTCTAGAAAGACATGTTAGGTCAGCGTATTCACGCCCTTTGAATAGATAGTCAGAGAGTTTACCACTACTGTTGAGTCTTCAATTAATTAAAACATATGCTAGAAATATGACTCAGCTTTTAGCAGTAGCTTTAATAGTAATAGAAAATGACTTCTTGTTGGAAATACTTTACCTGTTTTTAAGGGAATAAAATAGAGGACGGATTTTGTGTACAAATAATCAGGATTTAATAAGGAATTTTTGTGAGTGTTATTTTACTGAATAATATTTCAATTTTATTAAGTCTTTGAATTTTAACTTTAGCTACAGTGCACCTCTACAGTGTAGACTTGTGCACCCTGTGTATGTTTCTTCAGTAAAGGCATTTATTTTCGCTACACAAGTTATCTATCTGCCATACAATGGCTCTTAATACTGCATTTATGCATAATAAGCCATAAAGCAATATATCCATAAAATTAATAGTTAGTGACAGGCGGATTGCTTCAGATGGACCATTACAGCATTATAGAAGTGAAATGCAAGGCAAATGCTATATATACTGTATATATGATGTTTTTCTCGCTAAGTAACATTTTAGCCCATGACTTATAATTTTTTTATTGTAAAAAGTGGGCTTATAATCCACTTATAACTGTGGATAATGACAGATTTTACATCTTTACACTGTTTGCTTTTGCCTCGGATTTTATACATTTTACATGAAAACACAATCACAGAACCCATCTCTATCCTATACAACATGATGTCTTGACATCCCTATTATTTTTTTTACTGGTGAATAACTGTTTGAATAGATGAACGTGGTACCTTAAGGCAATTACCTTAAGGGTAATTGTACCCATGGATGAACCAAACTTTGATTTTCTCATGCCTCACATGGAAAAGGTGTGTTTGTGAAGTGCTTTGATGATCCACAGGTGTACTTCCAATGGCCTCAAATGTTGTCAACTAAACTTTTACAGGTTATTAATCTTTTCATTCATTCATTCATTATCTCCCGCTTATCCTCTATTAGGGTCGCGGTGGGGTTCCCAATGCCCATCCAGGGGAGAACGTTTCGGGCGCTGGGCAGATACACCCAGGACAGGGCGCCAATCAATCCCTGGGCACACACTCACTCACACAGACACACTTTATAAGGGGCAATTTTTGAGAATTCAATTAACTTGATCCATGTTTTTGGACTGTGGGAGGAAACCGGAGAACCCGGAGGAAACCCACGCAGACACGGGGAGAACATGGAAGCTCCACCCAGAGGGGGATTCGAACCAGAACTCCCTAGTGCTGAGAGGCGAACGTGCTAACCACTAAGCCACCGTGCCGCCCATGATTATTAATCTTAGTGGAGGTAATACAATTCTCTAAAAATCTCTCACTAATCTGGCATTAATCTTATCTCATTATCTTCATCCTATACTAAGGTCGCAGTTTGGTTCCCCATGCCCGTCCAGAGGCAAACGTTTGGGGTACTGGGCAAATACACCCAGGATAGCGCAACAATCTATTGCTAGGCATGCACACACTCACACACTGACACACACACACACACACACACTATATATAGGGCAATTTAGAGAAGCAAATTCACCGTGAATCCATGTTTTTGGACTGTGGAAGGAAACCGGACCACCCAGAAGAAACCCACGCAGGCACAGGGAGAACATGGAAACTCCACCCAGATCTGGATTCGAACATGGATCCCTAGCACTGAGAGGCGAATGTGAAACATTCTGGCATGATTTCGGAGAACAAAGAACGTTTCGGGCGCTGGGCAGATACAGGGCAAGGCGTCAATCCATCTCTGGGCACACACTCACTCACACAGACACACTCTATATGGGGACTTGAACTTAATTGACTTGATCCATGTTTTTGGACTGTGGGAGGAAACAGAAACCCGGCGGAAACCCACACGGACACGGGGAGAACATGGAAACTCCGCCCAGATGGGGATTTGAACCAGAAATCCCTAGTGCTGAAAGGCGAACGTGCTAACCACTAAGCCCCCGTGCCGCCCTTATTCAGAATAGTATTTGTCAAAACACATTGATGATGGGTGAGAGGGCCTGGCTCAACATCTCTGTTGTAGTTCAGGTGTTTAATTGGGAGGAGGTAGGGATTCACTAAAATTCTTCCACAATGAACTCAGCCCAGCCAGACCTTGATTTGATCTGCTGGAACAGAAAAGCGGTGTCCCAAAATTAATTGGAATAAGCAAATAACTGAACAAAAAGTTTGGACTTTATTTTTTTTTTATCTTTGTGGTAAAAATACATAAATTCAGTGATTGATAAGTGTCCCAATATTGTTGGCCATGTGTGTGTGTGTGTGTGTGTGTGTGTGTGTGTGTGTGTGTAATAGAGATTTAGTTTATTTTTGGATTACTCCTTAACGTGTCATATCACTACTGTTGCGAAGAAAGATCGAGCTTCACAAGGCTTCATTAATTATTCCACAACCTGTTGTCAGTGCACTTAATGATGTATTAAACACTGAATTCAGATTGTGGACACTGCACTTTGCATGTTATTGTCATCATTTGGAATTTGACCATTTTTGTCTTGTCAGTCAAAGTCAGTCAGAAATCCTGAGACGCGACGCGAACGGCATGCTGGGATAGATCATGTAAACAACTGGCCCAGAAGAAAGGCACCAAAGCTACTATTCGGAACGAAAGGCGAACACATCAAGGTGTTTTAACTACGAAATCAAATCTGCAACAAGCAACACACGGAATCGACATACAGTAATGTGAGGATATTCTACAAACGAAAGGGAGGGAACTCCTGATGAAACGCCAGCCAGCTATGCTTCTACCGTTGCCAAGTTAGCTAGCCCGGGCTAATGTGGACAGCTAACAGAAGAGCTTCGGGCTCACGGCTAGTTTGGAACAGATTTACGGATTTATTATTATTCAGTCGGACTTGGTGAGTAAAAGAGACACTAATGTATAAGCTGGTTAACAAGTGGGCGTTTGGTCGCCAGAAATGCGGCGTTTGACAGTGGGCGTCACGTACTTACCTTGCAAGCTAATGAAGTTAGCAGCCAATCTGTTAGCTTTGAATGCGATTCGAGACTTAATGTGCTTATTGGTTTCAGTAACATACTTACCAGTGTGTTCAAATACTGTATTTTATTTGTAACGTAACATATGCATCGGGCTATGTGTAAGTTGATAGCGGGAGTTAAGTTTCTTCCACTCGGCTGTGTGTTTCTGTCACTCTGTCTGAGCCTCGTGTATAACGTGTAAAAGTCAAACGAGCAGAACTAATGACAGTTAGAACAAGTCAACGGAGATAAACAAACGATTTACGATTAGAGTTATAAACAACCCCAACCACGCCCCTTAACTTAGCTTTCCATCGATGCATCTCACTTCAATCCACAGGTTGTAAAATCTTTTATCTATAACTAATGTGAATATCGTTTCCCTGAGATATAAACGGTGACTCCAACTTGGTGTGTGTGTGTGTGTGTGTGTGTGTGTTTGGAGAAACGCATTGAAACATATACAGTCATGGCCAAAAGTTTTGAGATGACACAAATATTATATTTTCACATGATCTGCTCGCCTCTGGTTTTTATGTGTGTTTTTATCACATACAGAAATATAATTGCAATCATATTATGAGTAACAAAAGCTTTTATTGACAGTTAGAATGAGTTAATGCAGCAAGTCAATATTTGCAGTGTTGACTCTTCTTCTTCAGGACCTCTGCAATTCTCCCTGGCATGCTCTCAATCAACTTCTGGACCAAATGCTGACTGATAGCAGTTCATTCTTGCACAATCAATGCTTGCATTTTGTCAGAATGTGTAGATTTTTGTTTGTCCACCCGTCTCTTGATGATTGATCACAAGTTCTCAATGGGATTAAGATCTGGTGAGTTTCCAGGCCATGGACCCAAAATCTCTATGTTCCCTGAGCCATGTAGTTATCACCTTTGCTTTATGGCAAGGTGCTCCATTATGCTGGAAAAGGCATTGTTCATCACCAAACTGCACTTGGATGGTTGGGAGAAGTTGCTCTCGGAGGACATTCTGGTACCATTCTTTATTCATGGCTGTGTTATTAGGCAAGACTGTGAGAGAGCCGATTTCCTTGGCTGAGAAGCAACCCCACACATGAATTGTTTCAGGATGCTTTACAGTTGGCATGAGACAAGACTGGTGTCTGACTTTACCCCAGTCCTCAGCAGTCCACTCCCTTTAACTTTTGCAGAATATTAGTCTGTCCCTGATGTTTTTTCTGGAGAGAAGTGGCTTCTTTGCTGCCCTTCTTGAGACCAGGACTTGCTCCAAGAGTCTCCGCCTCACAGTGCGTGCAGATGCACTCACACCTGCCTGCTGCCATTCCTCAGCAAGCTCTGCCTGCACTGCTGGTTGCCCGATCCCGCAGCTGAAACACTTTTAAGAGACGGTCCTGGCGCTTGTTGATCTTTCTTGGGCGCCCTGGAGCCTTTTTGGCAACAATGGAACCTCTCTCATTGAAGTTCTTGATGATGCGATAGAGTGTTGACTGAGGTGCAATCTTTCTAGTTGCGATACTCTTCCCTGGCCATTTTTGTGTAGTGCAATGATGACTGCACGTATTTCATTCTGGATTATATGCAAATTGAAAACTGAAAGCAGTAGACTTTGTAAAAATTAATATTTGTATCATTCTCAAAACTTTTG
>JAFMOD010000640.1:94027-134027 GCA_019802435.1 Corydoras maculifer | reverse complement strand
GTAGGGCAGTGAAACCAAAGTAAATTTAAGTAAACTTGATTGATTTTGAGACACACTGAAGTGCAGTAAAATCAGCTACTGCCCTTTTTCGAACCTGGTACCTAATGTAAATTACCTTTAAACTGTTTTTTTTATTTATTATGTATTTGTATAATGTGACACAGTGGTGTAGTGGTTAGCATGTTTGCTTCTCAGCACTGGGGATCCAGAGTCGGATCTCAAACTGTGTAGCGTTTCAATGATCTCCCCATGTCCACATTTCTTCAGTTTCCTTCCAGAGTCCACAGACACAAATTCAAGGTAAATAGTTTGCTCTAAATTGTCCTTTAAAAGTGTGTGAATGAGTGTGTGCCTATCAATAGATTGGCATAAGTGTATCTGCCCAGAGCCTGGAATGTTCACCCCTGGATGTGTTTGGGGACATCCCCCCACAAACATAGTATAGGATTAGGTAGTTAAGATAATGAGATTTACAAAAAACGAATACCACTGGCAATATGTTTTTGCTTTGTGGTTTAGTGAAAAAGAAAATGTTATTATTAAACTGTGGGGGCTTGTAATATTCCTTGACATGTATTGATATATCTTCATGCTTTGAGTTGGAGCTATAAAGAACCAGAATGTGGCTAAAATTAAAGGCCAATTACCTTCGACCTTATCATGCATTGAAGACAATAAGAGGCAAAAGTCGAGGTTTAAATATGACCTCACTGTCTGTTTGCAAATTTATATTGAACTAATAGAGGAGTAATAGTGGGGACCAAATTTGTTCTCATTGGGTAACCAGAACCACCACTGTGATGTTGTATTTACTTTTTTGTGTCTCAGGCTGTTGCCCTTTGTTGTTTTATTTAAAATCTTCACTCATTCCAGATACCTTACAAATGTGAACAGTACACAAAATTCACGGTTCACACCATGGTATGGACACCCTACGGCTTGGTACAAATTCAGTAGAGCGGCAAAACTGAATAACATCATATATGCGAATGCAAAATTAATAAAATGTTATAAATTAAGATTAAATAAATTGTGTGCATTTAGCAGCAGTGTATCAGGTAATTTTTTTATTCTTGAAAAGAAGAAAGACTGTCACAAACATTCCCCACAAATGTTGCACATTGTTGCACGTTCGATCTACTACCTGCTCACATGTGCTGTTGTAATTTACAGAGAACCCAAAATCTTCCCACATGTTTGATTTGAATGAAGCAGGCAGGATCCACTAGCTTTCATGTATCGTTTTCATTCGCCATACTCCTCTCGCCTCTAAACTGAGCTACACTTATCATGGCAGGCTTTGCAATGTGTACCACTTTAGCAAGATACATTTTGCAAATACAAATTGCCTGTGAACTTTAGTTCCACGAAAGTCTTTTAACTTTCTTCACACATTCCTATAGGATGCATGTACTGTGTATTCTATGTGTGACTGACTATGTACATACACTGTATACTGTATGGTTCAGTACAAATATTCATACTCATAATGTGAACTAAAAAACAACACTATGATGGCTGTATATTTTAAAGGTTTGTATTTGTTTATTATTGCATGTGCCTTTGTGACACTTGTATGTCAATGTTTTTAATCCTGAGGATCAGATAAGTCTGAACTAGCCAGCACCCCATTGCGCAGCATTCGCTGTTTGTAACAATTGAACAATTGTTATAGGTTTCATTCATTCATTCATTCATTATCTCCCGCTTATCCCCTATTAGGGTCGCGGTGGGGTTCCCCATGCCCATCCAGGGAAGAACGTCTCGGGCGCTGGGCAGATAGACCCAGGACAGGGCGCCAATCCATCGCTGGGCACACACTCACTCACACAGACACACTCTATAGGGGGCAATTTTGAGAATTCAATTAACTTGTTCCAAGTTTTTGGACTGTGGGAGGAAACCGGAGAACCCGGAGGAAACCCACGCAGACACGGGGAGAACATGGAAACTCCACCCAGATGGGGATTCGAACCGGGAATCCCTAGCGCTGAGAGGCGAACGTGCTAACCACTAAGCCACCGTGCCGCCCCTTGTTATAGGTTTATTGGATCATAATATTTTGTATCTTAATAAACCTTTTCATCATTGATTCCTTTAACAGCCAAAGTTTCCCATGTTTGCTAATTGTCAGTTGTTTTCCAGATTTGTGGGAAAGATGGGAGTAAAGACATTCACTCACAACTCACCCAGTCACAGCCAGGAACTGCTGGACAAGCTCAACACACTGCGAAGTGAGGGCCATTTTTGTGATGTCACTATCCGCGTCCAGGGCCAGCTTTTTTCTGCCCACAAGGTGGTATTGGCATGCTGCAGCGACTTCCTCAAGGCTAAACTCTCAGGAAAGTCGAGCGATGATGAAGCCAGTGCAGAAGACAAAAAGTTAGTGTTGGACCTCCACCATGTCACTGTTGCTGGCTTTGCTCCACTATTAGAGTACGCTTACACGTCAACGCTGTCCATCAGTACTGAGAACATCATTGATGTTCTTGCAGCTGCCAGCTACATGCAAATGTTTGCTGTGGCTAACACTTGCTCAGAGTTCATGAAGTCCAGTATCTTGTGGAATGCTTCCTCCGCTTCCAGCAACTCTACAACTTCGCACCAGCCACTTGAACCTCCAGAAGGTACCACTACGTGTACTCTCACATCCCTTGATGCCCTGTCACCTTCACCAGTGTCATCTGAATGCAGTGCACCCGAGCGGCCTGTACCAGCATCCCGAGAGTCACGCCGCAAACGCAAAGGATTTGCTAATCCTCAACCAGCGTCCTCTTCTTCACCACAAGTCCCGAATCCTTCCCCTTCCTCTTCATCATTCCCAGAGAGTTCAGCACACACTTTGGAATCCATGGCCTTCTCCTGGACATATCCATTTGGTGTTGACAGGCGCTTCACTTCCGAAAAGGCCAAACTTCCTGAGGCACTGCTGGAGTCCAGTGGAGCATCTGTACAAGATGGTGGGAGTCGGGCACTGGTGGAATACCTTTCTTGTGAAGGCCCTCGGGGACTAAGTGTGGGAGGAACTGCTGTAGTGGAGGAAGAAGAGGAAGATGTACAGGTTAAGGTGGAGAGGCTGAGTGACGAAGAAGCACATGAAGAGACCTCACAACCAGTGAGTGCCTCTCACAGCTCCATGACTGACCAGCAAACAGTGCCTGGAAGTGAGCACACTCAGGAGGATCTACTAATCAGCCCTCAGTCATCATCCATAGGTATGTTGGGTGCAAAATCAGTTAACTCTGTATCAAATGTACAGGGACGGTCCACCATGTAAAAGTTTCTTGAATTTCTAAGCTACTTCTCAGATCCAATAGGATTGCTGGAGCCTTTTCAAAGATAAAGAAGGCATACCGAGACCCTATATAATTATTGTTATTTTAAGGTAACATAAATGTAATGCAAAAATGTCTAATGCCATTTTATTTTCTAGCCCAGAGAGAAATTGAACGAGGAATAGCACACACATATTACACACTAAATTCAAATGTTTCATTCAGTCCAATTGCCATAGGTGTATAAAATTAAGCACATAGCCATGAATTTGGTTTCAATTTGTATGACCAGGTCCTTTTTGTTCCAGTATGAGTCAAAGCAAGGTTGATTAAGGCATTTTTCACTGATTGTTCATTTAGTACAATTTCTTACATGAAGTTTAGTATTGTTTTTAGGTTTACTTTTCAGCTGTGTTATTTTTTGAGGTAATAGAAGTACTGTTGCTGCTGCTGTACAAAATTCCAGCATGGCTTTTTAAAAGTATTTAGGTTGTTGGATATCTTGTCAGGTTCAGTTCATGTTTATTTCAAATATGTATTAGTTTTGGAATGTTTATGAGAAGAACAAATACACTTGAGTTCGATATTTGTTTTGTCAGGCTCCATGGATGAAGGGGTTACTGAGGGCCTTCAGTCCATCCAAGGCACTCCAAACACAACTGCCCATATGGAGGAGGATGAAAGGTACGAACACTTTGCGCGGTTGCATTTCTTTAGAAGAGAACTTTATATTATTATTTACATTTACAAAAGTACCTAATGATGAGGGCAATTATTTTTCATCCTTTTATTTTCCATCCTAAATATAAACCATTAGTTCATATTTGTTTTAAGTAGGTAAGCTCAAGTGGTATTGTTGTGGCTATTAAGGAAAATAGTTATTGCCAAGCAGCCAGATGCTACTTGGCAGACCTCCTGGAAAGTTATTGGCTCTAGGGTCTTGTAGAAATACAGGGAGAAGTGTGAAGTGTCAAAATGCAAAACAAAAGAGGGAGAGAAAAGACACATCTGTACTTATTTAATTGTTTGTGTTTTTTTATGATGGCTTAAAATTTATTTACAAAAGCTTTACACTCACTGGTCACATTATTAGGTACATCTAATTGTCCATGTTAGCAGTTCCACTTATTATATAGAGGCACTTTGTAGTTCTGCAATTATAGACTGCAGTTCATCTGTTTTCTAATTTGTTAGTTCTCTTTACTCTGCTCTTTATTAAGTAAATTTGGCTTTATTTAGATGATGGGTAATTGCCAGCCCACAGTGACATTAGCACTTTTATTATAGGTTGGAGAATGTGCAGTATCCATATCACCTGTATATCAGCCCTTCGACACGCCCTGGACACAATGGGCCTGAACGACCATTTCAGTGCCCCACCTGTGGAGTCCGCTTTACTCGAATCCAGAACCTCAAGCAGCACATGCTTATCCACTCTGGTGAGTGCAGAACTTCTACTTCCAAAGGATTTATGTTCCCTAAGGCAGCATCTAGAGCAGGTGCACCAGATCTTATAGCACCATGTGTAATAGTTACAAATTACGTTCTCATAAAATATCATTTTCTTTTTGGCAGGAGTCTCAAAACAACATTTTAAAAAGAACTGGGACACTCTGATTGTTCTAAATTCTCTATTTGTGCTCAGATTTCTCATTGTTTCCACAGCCCTAAAAGCCCAAATATGGAAAATCAGATCGGATGCTCTGTGTGATAAACTGTTTATTAAAACCTTGGAAAATAAACGTTCCAACTTCTGTCAAATGTCTTAAGAAACATCAAGTAATTCTACACTTTCAGATTGTGATATTATTAACAATGGCATGTGTTTAAAAAATTTTAACACGCGTGCCTTCTTTGTTGTTTTTGTCTTTTTTGTGTGCTTGCTGACCCGTTTGCAGGCATTAAGCCGTTCCAGTGCGACCGATGTGGGAAAAAGTTCACACGGGCCTACTCCCTAAAGATGCACCGTCTGAAGCATGAAGGTAAACGCTGTTTCCGGTGCCAGATCTGTAGCGCCACATTCACATCCTTCGGTGAATATAAGCACCACATGAGGGTGTCCCGCCACATCATCCGCAAGCCTCGGATATATGAGTGCAAAACGTGCGGCGCCATGTTTACCAACTCCGGCAATTTAATCGTACACCTGAGGAGTCTGAACCATGAGGCATCAGAGCTAGCAAACTACTTCCAGACCAGGTGAGGAGGAGCTAAATTTAACTGGAAATCGTGTCTGTGCAACCAGGAGCATTACTCCAGACTTAGCTAGTTTCGGGAATCAAAGACAGCATATGTGTGGAACAAAAATGGCCTTGACCAAGTACTCAAATACTTGGCGGTACAGGTTTTTAATCACATATTCTGAAATTATTGGCATTTAAAGCAAAGTTAAGCAGATTTGAAATTGTCTGAATGAATGTACTGACATTTATGAATTAGTGATAATCAGGAAAAGTAATAATGAAAGATATTTTGCATTAAAACATACTGTATAAATGAAACATAATGATCATCTACAATAATTACTAAGTTACTAAGTAATTACTGAGGAAAGGTTCAAGAGAGTAAATGTGTATATAGGGCACTGCTGCATATATGAGAATACTGCTGCAAATGTTTGTCTACAGCAGTCTGTATGGCTCAAGTTCAAATAAACCATATCCAAATTGGAGGTCTGGTATTTAATGAGCTGTGAGGTGTTTTATATTGTTATACATATAAATACCCAACTAAAGGTCTCACAAGCCTTACATTAGTAATGTTTATGGGTTCATTGTAGGGAGACTGGGAGGTGGGTAGAGTTCATGTGCAGCAGAATATTCCATTTTTATTTAAAAATTTAACTGTTCTATATTTTTTGCAGCATTTTAATGTAAACAAAAAAAAATCATTGCATGTTAAATGTGATTACTTTTGTACTGGTACACATTTTATTATAATTATTTTTGAACTAATCAACAAGCATTAGGATTCATTACTTTATTACCTTCACAGTATATCACGAAATAATTTTTTAACTAAATACTAATTTGCAATGGTGAACGCAATTGAGAATTAGCACCTCGGTGACGTGAAATGACCAGGTGACAGTCATCAGTACAACATAGTAAGCAAGTTGGATTGGAATATTGAAAATATAGAGTGGAGATTAAACTCAAAACTAGCTTCATTGCCTCTAACAAATATCAAATCATCTTTAATGGAATAAGGACTTTCTAATCATAACCCTGTACACACTTGAAACACACTGCTACTTGTTATATGCCACATACAGTGGCTTGCAAAAGTATTCATAACCCTTGAGTTTTTGAGTTTTTCACTTTTTGTCAACTGACAACCTTAAAACTTAAATGTATTTTATTAATATTTTTAGTAATAGAACAACAAAAAGTAGCACATAATTTTGATGTGAAACAAAAATCATACATGGTTTTAAAATGTTAATAAATTAATAATATGAAAAGTTTGGCATGCAAAAGTATTCAGCCGCTGTATATCAATACTGTGTAGAGATGCATTTGGCTGTAATTACAGCTTCAAGACTTTGGGGTATGTCTCTACAAGCTTTGTATATCTAGAGACTGAGACTTTTGCCCTTTCTTCTTTCCAAAATGGCACAAGCTCAGCCAGGTTGAATGAAGCGTGTCTGTGAGCAGCAATTTTCATGTCTTCCCACAGATGTTCAATGGGATTTAGGTCAGGACTTTTGGCCATTCTAACACACACATATTCTTTGATCTAAACCATTCTTCTGCATCTCTGGCTGTATGTTTAGGATCATTGTCCTGCTGAAAGGTAAATCTCCTTCTCAGGATTGCCCTCAACTCTCAACTTTTGCAGGCTTCAATAGCTTTTCTTCCAGGATTGCCCTATATTACAGAATCCGAATACTATATTAATCACTTAAGGGAAATTGCATTTGTCACAGATGCCCTATTTATAGTACTGTAATATGCAAATATATAAAAGTACAAGATAAAGTACTAAAAACAAATTTACGTTGAAGTAACGCTTTTTTAACAAAATCCATTTTCACATCAACTCTAACATCTGACCAGCTTCCTTGTCCCTGCTAAAGAAAAGCATTCCCACAGCGTGATGCTGCCACCACTATGTTTCATAGTGAGGTTAGAGGATGAGCTGTGTTACTTTTCTTTTTGTGGTTGTAAGGTGACAAAATGTAAAAAAGTTAAACACGGAGAGATACCTTTGCCAGCCACAGTAAGTTTGACACATTTAAACTTTGCTAAACATTCATTCATTCATTATCTCCCGCTTATCCTCTATTAGGGTCGCGGTGGGGTTCCCCATGCCCATCCAGGGGAGAACGTCTCGGGCGCTGGGCAGATACATCCAGGACAGGGCGCCAATCCATCGCTGGGCACACACTCACTCACACACACACACACTCTAAAGGGGGCAATTTTGAGAATTCAATTAACTTGATCCATGTTTTTGGACTGTGGGAGGAAACCGGAGAACCCGGAGGAAACCCACGCAGACACGGGGAGAACATGGAAACTCCACCCAGATGGGGATTCGAACCGGGAATCCCTAGCGCTGAGAGGCGAACGTGCTAACCACTAAGCCACCATGCCGCCCTTTGCTAAACAGAAATTAAAAAATGATAATTAATGCAAAAAAAGTTTATAACAGATTTAAATATTTATTGTTTTTAATCTCTCACTTGCACCTTACTTACTATTTTGCCCCAGAATTTGAATAGGTTTGTTACACAAGATGCTTGCTTATTTTAGGAATGGGTATACCCATACCTAAACAATTCATATTTTATGTGCTCAGGCAGTTTGTTTGTTCAAATTTGTATTTGAAAAATCTACAATGAAACTTGACAGAAAATTGTTTTCAAAAACATTTGAAACTACATTTGTCTACAATATAATTACAATTTAATTTTTTTTTTTTTTAACTTTAAAGTATGGATGAATTGTGAAATCTTTGAAAATTATAAAAAATAAAAATTGAGGAGTGGATATTAAAGTTCTTTTTCATTATTTAATATACCTTTTGGGTATTATTAATTGCCTAAAGCACATTAATATGGTGCCTCTATTTGCCATCATTCCGGGAGGATGCAATAAAGAACTCCAACCGCTGGGCATTGGCGTAAACAGGGCGTTTAAAGTAAAGTTGCGGGTGGCGTGGAAGCGATGGATGATAGACGGTGAACACACGTTTACTAAAACTAGGAGGCAGCGGCGGGTGAGTTACGCCACCGTCTGTGAATAGATTGTGGATGCCTGGGCTAAGGTTTCTGCTGTAACTGTTGTCCGCGCTTTTGCGAAAGTCGGCGTCATTGCTGAACAGCCGTCTGGTGACGAGACGGACTCAGACATTGATGAGAGGGAACACCGGAGTGCTCGATAGTGATAGTGAAGCTTTTTAATTCAGACACAGAAGATGAGGAATTTGATGGATTTGTGGGAGAAGCGTGATTAAAAATAATGTGTGTTTTGTCAAGTAGTAGAATAAACTTCAATTATAAATCACCGTTTTGCATCCTTTACTTTTGTTGTAGATCGTATGTTTTAGCAAGTGCCTTATAATACGGTGCCGTACAGAATAAGTACCGTACAGAAATAGAGTCCGTAATTGGGACTGCGCCTTAAAGTATGGTGCGCCTTATACGTGGGTCAAATACAGAAATAGACCCCGTAATTCAGACTGCGCCTTATGGTCCGGAAAATATGGTACTATTATTATTACTATTATTTATTTATTTTGAAGCTTTTTTTCTTGAGGAATAGCCATTTTTTATTCAACTGCTTCTTTTTCATCTGTAGCAAATGCAAAACTTAGACATAGGACACATTTGGTTAACATATCTCATAAATTCATTCATTCATTCATTATCTCCCGCTTTATCCTCTAGTAGGGTCGCGGTGGGGTTCCCCATGCCCATCCAGGGGAGAACGTTTCAGGCGCTATGCAGATAGACCCAGGACAGGGCTCCAATCCATTGCTGGGCACACACTCACACACACACACACACACCATATGGGGAAATTTGGAGAACTCAATTAACTTGATCCATGTTTTTGGACTGTGGGAGGAAACCGGAGAACCCAGAGGAAACCCACGCGGACACGGGGAGAACATGGAAACTCCACCCAGATGGGGATTCGAACTGGGAATCCCTAGCAATGTATTTATTTATTTATTTATTTATTTAAGATCACATTGTATATCATCACATCAAAATTTTGTTTTTTTTTCCCTTTTAATAAACTTGGATCCTTAATACTGGCTAGCTGTAGTTAGCAAGGATAAATTTGTGTCACAATATTTTCATTTTAATCTGCATATATATAATAAATAAATAAATATGTTTCAAATTACTTATTTTTTTCCTTTTGTATTTGCATCAGGTTTGTTTTATATGTCAATTTATACTTGATCAAGGAATGGAAAACTACACTGGAATAAATAGCTGCACACGTGCAAGTGGAACACTGAAAGGGAAAAAAGTTATTCAAACTATCAGTGATTTTCACACTTGGCTAAAGCACAGGGAGATCAGAATCCCTAGCGCTGAGAGGCGAACGTGCTAACCACTAAGCCACCGTGTCGCCCGTCTGTCATAAATTCATATTTTAGTATTTTTTTTAAATCAGACAGTATAAATTTAAAATCAGCAGCACAAGATTTAAATGTATAGAAACAAAACTGCATGGATTTAAAGAAATTGGAGCTCTTCCCCCTGAAAACGTAAGGCAGCACGGATAGTGATTTTGAACGCACTGCTTATTTTATAATTAAATGTAGCTGATGTGTGCTTTCAGTATTAAATAAGATTTGGTGCGAACAAAACACTGTCCATTATCTTGACAGTGCTTAAGAGGATTACAAGGAGAATTAATAGATTATAAGGTTTACATACATTATGAACACAAAAAGCATCAAGGTCATGTGAAGATGGTTCTCACTCAACATCAACTGTACTGACTTTGGCTTATTAAAAAAACTAGCATTTTAAAACCCCTGTAGTTCCACCATGCATATAAAGTTTATATTATATTTTATTTACAGATTCTTTTCCAAAAGGCCACTTATAGACCAGTAAAACAAAACTCAAATACGATGAAGCTGCAGTGTTTAGATTTAACTTCAAATTCAATGCAGCTTTTGAGAAGCTGAAAATATGGATTGAATCAGTACATAATTAATGTAATGGAGTATATTAAAATGAGCTTCTTGGACACATGGATAATGTTTTTACCGAAGTGGTCCATAACCATCGAACAATATATGATCTGTCATTCTCATGAGAAGGACACAAGCTTACAAATAACCAAAAATCGAACGTGCATGCACAGTTCACTGTAGTTTTACAGGTAGTTACTCCTTCATTCTTGTTCACTGTTGTTCTCTGACTTATGTCAGATACACATTGGATAAAAGCATTGACTAAATAACTACACATTAAGCTACCCTTTAATGCTGCACACATTCTTAGCTGTAAGGAGTGTTAGTCGTTAAGCAATAGCACCATTTGTAAACTAGCACTGACTTGCTTTTAGTGGGATGACGACAACCCTTAATAAGCTTGCGTGGAATGACTGAGATCAGTGTTTACGCTTAAGTGCTGGTATAGTAATACATATATTGTGTAGCTTTTTCACAAAACGTGATTTTGGGGTACTACCAACAAAGCAACACTTGTAGTAATGTAATAAAGTAAGCTAGCGGAACATGAACTGTCATAATTTAAACCTTGTTTTTGACGATGACAGTGTTTAATCATCAATGCTCTGTTTCCTCAGTGAGTTCCTCCTCCCAGACTACTTGAGCCACATGCAGGACGAGGAGGAAGAGAACTTGGCCAACTTTGAGATGACTGATCAGACATTTGAAGTCACAGCTGCCTCTTCCTCCTCTTCCTCAGTGCAAACACCTGTCATCTCCCAGGTCACCTCCACCATGAACTATGACACTCGGCCCTCTCTTACCATGATCCAGAATTCAGCAGGTTCTAGAGCATGCCACAGAGGAGAGGACGAATCGACGGGGGACCCGACAAAACACGCCACCACTGTCACTTCTGTAGCAGAGCCTAAGGAGAAAGATGAGCAGGAAAATAACATCGAGGGACAGAAACAGACAACGGCACTTCCATCAATCACAATTCAGTGAGAGAGGCATTCCATTTTCATATTCTTTCTTAAATAGGTGTTCATGTGATTTGTTTCACATATTGTGGCCTGAATCAGTATAATGCAAAAGTGTACACTGGACTTGTGTGCGGACTGCTAATCAGAATACGTACTTAAGCGTAACGTTTTAAAGCATTAAATGTATGGTTCTTTATTGGAATGTGAATGTTTTTGTTTGCTGTGGATGTAAACTTAAACAGTTTTATGTTGTGATGACATTTTTGTTTAAAAGACTTCTCGTGTAGAAGATGCAAACTTGAAATATTTAGCCAACTCTTCTGTTTGTTTTTTTTCCCCCCTTTTGCTTTATTAAGTCAAACTTAATGGCCTTCTGTGAGGCCATAAGTCAAAAGACAGTAGAGTGTAAACCCTTTCACACTATGTGTTTAAACTGAAAATCAAGACAATTTCTATCAGAACCCCATACCTATTTGGTAATGCCACATTTACATTGGTAGGAACGATATGATGAATTTGAGAGTAAATGCCATCCACTATGGGGTGAAAGATGGGGGTCCCTTTAACCCTTTCTGCTCCAATGTATCATGGCTGACCCAGTGGTCTGACCGCAGCCATTAATTAAGTTGGGGTACTTTTAAGTAGCTTTGGATAAAAGCATCTGCTAAATAAACTAATGTAATGTAAATGTAAATCAGACATGTGGTATTTGGGTCTAATTTACCACAAATTTGTTACGTTTAAAAAAAATAATAATTCTGCCAGAGCACAGACAAAACAGCAATACTTAACCTTTTACAATATACACTATATGGACAAAATTACCAGGACACAACTCTTCATCATTGATTTAAAGAGTTTAATTCAATTTCATTGATGTGTGTCTAAAATCAAGCACTAAACCACATATTTTGTGCAACTGTATGCTTCTAATTTAAGAATAGTTTTGGGGAAGGTCATTTTTTTGTTTTATGGCTACCCTGTGCAGAAAAGTGTTTTTCTATAAAGGCATGATTGGTGTGGAAAAACTTAATTGGCTCCCGCAGAGTTCTAAGTGCAAACACATTGAACACATTTGGAATGTACTAGAACAGAGATTGCGAGCCAAACCTTTTTTGTCCAACATCAATGTCTGACCTCACAAAAGCGCTTTTGTATAAATGACCAGGAATTCCCATAAACACTCTGCAAAATCTTGTAGAAAACATTCGCAGAAATAGTAGTAACTTTAAATTGAATGTTATGGACATTATTACATTGTAGTTGTCTCATTATTTTTGTCCATAGAGTATATGAATACAGTTAATGAAAGGTCCACATTACAATTCAACACTGTTGTCCATCGGAAAATGTTGCCCAGTGAGTAGTGCTGCCTTTGCAAGGTGGTCCTCGGTTTGAATATCTGGTGGGTGGTCCTGTTTGTGTGAAGTTTGCATGTTTTTGGGGTTCTCCAGTCTACTCCCACAGTCCAGAATCTTGTGATGTGAATATGTTTGTGTCTGTCCTGTGATGCACATGCCCTGGGTAATTCACCACTGTTTACACAAATATGTTCTGGGATGGACTCCAGCACATAAAATTAGGATAAAAGGCTTGGAAATAAAGGGCTGAATCGGTCCAAAAAATATTGTCTCCATGATGAGCTGTTTAAACAACATAAACTTGAGATATGAGTTTTAGATCATTTAGAATAAACCAAATCAATGTCCTACAGTACACCAGTATACAGCCACAAAGGAGTATGCATTGATGTCCATAATGGTGTCATACCAGTGTAAATGCAACCTTTTAACTGGATGCTCTTACACGTAATCTGTGCTGTGAAACACTTGCAAATCCTACATGTAAGCATGCATATAAATAACCGAGTGTTATTTAAAGTGTTTGACATGCTGACTCCTAATAATAAGTCCAACTATGTAAGAGGATTTTAGGTTCTGTGCAGTCCAGTAAGTTATGGTTTGAATGCTGCAAATGTGACTAATGCAAAGCCAACTGGGCTGTCTTGGCTCTCGTGTGTGAAAGGGGTTTATGAATAAAAGTTATTAGATGATAAAACCTTAGCCTTATACAGTCCAACTGGATCATAATGGTTTGTGAGTAGGAAAGTTGTTTAACCAAGGTAGTTCTCTCTGCTCACTAAATGCAATCTCATAAAGCAAAATTCCTTAATGAGGGCACACTATTCCTGTTGGGCAAAAGCCTGAAATTTTAAAGGTGATCAAGCTGATGGTATGAACTTAGAAATGTGAAAGTCTGTTTTACTACTTATCTTTCTCTTGCTAAAGGTTCAGTATGATGTGCTTTGTGGATATTAACATGTCTGATCTTGTGTGCTCTAATCTAGTGTAGACTTCTTTTTAGGGATCCTACATAGGTTGATAACTATAGTGGAGTGTGTTTAAAAGCCTTGTCATGAGACAAACAAATCATTATTTCATTTATTCTTCGTTTTCTTTATTTCTGCTGTATTTATTACACCAAAAGTGTTGGACAGCTGTATCAATTTTTAGTAATTACATTTCATACCTATATTCTTTAAAAAAAAAAACTACTCGGTCAAACATTTTGAATTATCAACCTTCAAAATTTATAAAGATACATGTGCCAAAAGTATGTGAATGCCCTTCCAATTAATAAACCCAACCATGCCATTATGGTGTACAGTCATGCTTGGACTATCCTTAGACTGTTTACACAGTTGCATTTGCTTTGATTTGATACACATGTTACAATGGGAGTTAATTCAGTAAGTAAGGGTTGTGTAATAATACGTAATAATGCCCATAAAGTAATTTTTGACTTATAATTTATTACTTATAAAAACACAAATATTTAAGGTAACACCAGTTATAATTAATATAATGTTCATTTTATAATGTTTTTAGGCAATTATTTTATAAAAACAACGTTTTGAATATTTAAAGTATTTTTGCATCTTGTTAACTTGGAGATATCATTTGCTAATCAAAGTCTGAGACCATGTCGCAATAAAAATCCTTACAGTGCCCAGCGTATCAAAATGTTTGCACATCACACACTATGCTGTATATAATTGTGTGTAATATTACTGCACAATCATTCTCTCTTATTATTAATTAGCTAAAAAATTAAGTACTTTCTCAGGCTTTCACAATTGACTGTAGTAACACTGTGAAGAGGCCCTATCCCGACTGTGTTCCTGTGTATTGCCCGAAGTCTTTAAATACTTTGTTTAAACATGTTTAATTAGAAAGATCACCAGTGGACTCTAATGCCTCTTAAAAAATCTCTATATGCCACTTAAAAAATTGGAATTTTCAAGGAGCCCATAGGGTGTCCACAAACTTTTGGCAATGTAATTTATCATGGCCCCTTTAAAGTAATAGAGGATTTGTTAACAAGTAGCCTTTTCCTCGTTTGTTGCATCAATCTGAGCTGTTTATTGTAGTGATGATCATAGTTTAGTGCCATATTTGAAGGTACCCAATATAGCTTTCCACCGAATTTGCTGAGTCCTTAGTGAAATATGTATGTAGCACTCACTCGGTTTAATTACTTAACACACTGTTTTGAGCTTATGTGTGTGCGTTTTATTTTTGTTGTCTCCTTGTATTCTATGTTGCACAAGGCAATCATTTAAACGAAGGCTGCTCCATTCCAATGTGATGTTCTCAAGTCCAATATTTTCTATGAAATGCATTGTGCAATATCTGACTTTAATATCAAGATGGTTTTAGAATATGAAGAATGTGAAAAATGTTAAGGCTGACGAACAGTCAGATTCATGATGAGAATTATGATGAGGTCCTAGCAGTAACTCTTGGCTCTCTTGTAAACATGGTAAGGTTCTTTTAACAGTGGTTTTAGTTGGTTTCTCCACTTCAAATGCTGATTAACAAAAAAAAAATCAAATAATAGAATTAACAAATCAGCAGAAAGAGTGTAGCATATACTTTTTAATATCAACACTTCATTGGCCTCTGAACAAATACTGTGTGTCCAGTAAAATTTCTAACCTTTTTTCCCCCCTTATTTTTCTTTTTTTCTTTTTCATTTACTAATGATCTTATGTGTCAAATAGTCAGCAAGCTCACAGTGGCGCATCTTCCAGAAGGCAATGTTGCCTTTTGTCTCTGCCTCCTTTCTGTGGTTCCTGCATGTTTTCCCAGTATACAAGCAATCAGCAAAATCAATATAGCATGGGTTGATTTTATCTTTTGAATGTTGTTTCAAATGTGTGTGGAACTATGGCTTTTCTCTACGATATTCAGCCTTCTGTGTCTAAAACGTTTTACAGAGAGAAAACTAGTGCATTGATGGTTATGATGCAGGTCCTGCATTATTATTAGTCACCTTAAAGTGAAATTTTGTACATTTCTTATACTGATGTAAGTGTGAATTTTTTTTTTTTTTTTTTGACTTGAGCCTTGTATTGTCTGCTTTTGTGATAATGTCTTATTGGTATTAACCAAGTCTCATTTTTAATCAAGTCTAGTTTTAATTGTATCTTGTGCCTTTGGATATTGAATCTGTAGTATATTTTAATGGTTAAAGACATACTATATGAATTCATACCATTTTTGTAGAAAGAAAACTGGTAGACTTCTAATGTAGCTAGTAACCTAAAATATTTTTGAAGTGCTATATAATGGGTTTAATACGTGTGCTTGTGTTTATTTTGATAATGACAAATGTACCTTTATTGTTACCTTTTCTGTGGTCCTTATTATGCCAATGCAGAGTTGCTGAATGGTGTTTTGTAAAGAGGCTGAAATTAAATGGCAATTACCTAATAAATCAGTATCTGTTACCATCGTATGTGTGCTCCATAACCAAAAATGTACCAGAAGGGGGGGGGGGGGTTGTTCCCCATGCCCATCCAGGGGCGCGCTGGGCAGGTACACCCAGGACAGGGTGCCAATCTATCGCTGGGCACACACTCACACAGACACACACAAACACACTCTATATGGGGTAATTTGGAGAATTTAATTCACCTTGATCCATGTTTTTGGACTATGGAAGGAAACCTGGAGAACCTGGATAAAAGCGTCTGCTAAATGACTAAATGTAAATGTAAACCTGGAGGTAACCCACACGGAGAAGTGGAGAACATGGAAACTCCACCCAGATTGGGATTTGAACCGGGAATCCCTAGTGCTGAGAGGCGAATGTACTAACCACTAAGCCATCGTTGCTACCCCTTATAATGTTATATCTAAGACCAAATGTGAAGGTAGCAAGCTTGTGGTTGTAACACAGGAATCAGGCAGATGATTTGATACCCAAGGCTTTTTTATTGTCACCAACAGTGTCCTTAGCCTACAAATACTGGGTTTTACAGTATCTGTTGCCACTTTACAAACACAATACACAACAATGTCCCTGTCACTCCATATCACTCCCCCTACTTTCTTCTTCTGGCCCTTTTTCACTGTTCCAGTAAAGAGAGATAATTAAAATCAAACACAGGCACATGCAACTGTTTACCCGACCTGCCTTCCAAATCCCTCAAGCTCTTGCAACACACTTCCCTAAAGATATATATCCATATTTGTTTACCCAAAAGCTTTAAAAAAAACTAAGGAAAGTTGCTGTTTCTATATGCCTATATATGTATATTCTGTATGTTGTTGGGCCTTTTTTTGCAAACGATTTGTTCATGTGTAATTGGTCACTTCTTTATGGGTTTTTTTTGGAAAAAGGAACTGTATTTAACTAAATGAGAGGTAAAAACATAAAACACCAAAGAGAATAACTTCCACGTCACCTAATTATAAGTTTCCCCTGCATACAACAGCACTAACCACTTTTGGTCATCAATCACTGTTCTTGCTGCTCAAACCATGTAGAGGTGTGAGATATCTTGAGCTACTTATTGGTGGTTGGTTGTATAGATAGATTAGATAGATAGATAGATAGATAGATAGATAGATCGATCTTCATTTATACCAAAGCAAATTTACCAGCCAGTAACAATACAATAAAATAAACAGTATTTTTATAAATGAATAGATGATTTTTTTAATTCATTCCCTTTGTTAAAATACTGTTTATTTTATTGTACTTATTTTATTGTACTTTATTAAGTATATAAACCTCCACGGGATCCTAATGAGTAAGTATGTCAAACCAGCCGTTTGCAATGTATTTATTCATTCATTCATTATCTCCCGCTTTATCCTCTAGTAGGGTCGCGGTGGGGTTCCCCATGCCTATCCAGAGGAGAGCGTCTCGGGCGCTGGGCAGATAGACCCAGGACAGGGTGCCAATCCATCGCTGGGCACACACTCACTCACACAGACACACTATATATGGGGCTATTTTGAGAATTCAATTGATTTGATCCATGTTTTTGGACTTTGGGAGGAAACCGGAGAACCCGGAGAAAACCCACGCAGACACGGGGAGAACATGGAAACTCCACCCAGATGGGGATTCGAACCGGGAATCCCTAGCAATGTATTTTTCATTCATTCATTATCTCCCGCTTATCCTCTATTAGGGTCGCGGTGGGGTTCCCCATGCCCATCCAGTGGAGAACGTCTCGGGCGCTGGGCAGATAGACGCAGGACAGGGCGCCAATCCATCGCTGGGCACACACTCACTCACACAGACACACTCTAAATGGGGCAATTTTTTGAGAATTCAATTAACTTGATCCATGTTTTTGGACTGTGGGAGGAAACCGAAGAACCCGGAGAAAACCCACGCAGACACGGGGAGAACATGGAAACTCCACCCAGATGGGGATTCGAACTGGGAATCCCTAGCAATGTATTTATTTATTTATTTATTTAAAATCACATTGTAAATCATCACATCAAAATTTTGTTTTTTTTCCCTTTTAATAAACTTGGATCCTTAATGCTGGCTAGCTGTAGTTAGCAAGGATAAATTTGTGTCACAATATTTTCATTTTAATCTGCATATATATAATAAATAAATAAATATGTTTCAAATTACTTGTTTTTTTCCTTTTGTATTTGCATCAGGTTTGTTTTATATGTCAATTTATACTTGATCAAGGAATGGAAAACTACACTGGAATAAATAGCTGCACACGTGCAAGTGGAACACTGAAAGGGAAAAAAGTTATTCAAACTATCAGTGATTTTCACACTTGGCTAAAGCACAGGGAGATCAGAACTAATGGTGGTTATATCTTTAAAACAAATTAAATAAAACTAAATTAGGCTGGTAAAAATAATCGTAAATAAATTACACATTGAGAAAGTGGAACACATATCTGGCCAGCACTTAATTAGTGAGGAGAAAAATAAAAGCTTTAAAATGAAACATCGTAAGCTTGTAAATGCTCAGACCGTAAAACCCTGGCAATCCTTACCATGGCCTATTTTAATGAATTGCAGAAGCAATGGAAGGTACGTGCTGCTTTACTATAATAATAATAATAATAATAATAATAATAATGGGCAGCACGGTGGCTTAGTGGTTAGCAAGTTCGCCTCTCAGCGCTAGGGATTCCCGGTTCAAATCCCCATCTGGGTGGAGTTTCCATGTTCTCCCCGTGTCTGCGTGGGTTTCCTCCGGGTTCTCCGGTTTCCTCCCACAGTCCAAAAACATGGATCAAGTTAATTGAATTCCCAAAATTGCCCCCTATAGAGTGTGTCTGTGTGAGTGAGTGTGTGCCCAGCCATGAATTGGTGCCCTGTCCTGGGTCTATCTGCCCAGCGCCTGAGACGTTCTCCCCTGGATGGGCATGGGGAACCCCGCCGCGACCCTAATAGAGGATAAGCGGGAGATAATGAATGAATGAATAATAATAATTATATATATATATATATATATATATATAGACCACTAGATTGTTGCCCTGTCCAGCACCCATGTTGTTATATATATAATATATATACGGGTGGCTTAGTGGTTAGCACGTTTGCCTCTCAGCACTAGGGATTCCCGGTTCAGATCCCAATCTGGGTGGAGTTTCCATGTTCTCCCCGTGTCCATGTGGGTTTCTTTTCTCCGGTTCCCTCCCACAGTCCTAAAACATGAATCAAGGTGAATTGAATTCTCCAATTTACTACCATATAGAGTGTGTTTGTCTGTGTGAGTTAGTGTGTGCCCAGCTCTAGATTGGCGCCCTGTCCTGGGTCTATCTGCCCAGTGCCCAAAATGTTCTTTCCTGGAAAAAAAGTAATTGAAATATTCTGAAAAATGTGTACTTTAACATGATTTCATGATTTACAAGGTTCAATAGAAGCTTTAAGAGAAGCTTTAATAGAAGCTTTAACATCTCTATTTTATTCCCTGACCGACATCTTCACCAGCCAAAGGTAGAACTGGCAGCTCTCAAAACACCAGATAAAATCTTCACACAATTGATCCCGTTGATTTAGCCTAAGCCAGAGTGGGGAGCCTTTACTGGCATTGTAACAGACAAAAAAAATTAAGAAGAAACAGTTTTTTTTATTTATTTGACCATTTGTAATCAGTAATCCTCTTTACCTTCCATGGTGAAGCTCAGAGAAAGAACAGCTTCCTGGCTCTCACATTCAGTTCTGAAAAGGCATCCACGTGGACGGTTACCTTGGCAACAGCGGCAAACAGCGAATGAAGGCCTGACCCACATGTTAAAAACTCAAATTCACTTGGCAGGAATTATAACATTCTTGGATGCAACAATTAATAATGAGTCATAGTATATGTTATCAGCCCACAGACTTTCTCCAGAAGAGATTCCATTCCATTTCTACATGTTTTAAAGCTGACTTGGCTTCTGTAAGTTTTAAGTCTATTTCGGTAACTCTTTACTCATACTAATAGACACACCCAAAAATAATTTTATCAGCTCCATGTATGTATTTAAAAAAATGTTTTTTATGTACTTTGTGTTTGCACATATAAAAAAAAATGTTGCATTCTACTAGACAAAGGTACTGTACCTTGTGGATGTAAAATCAGACACAGTAGCTCATCGACTGTAATAATTTTTATTACGAGAAGCAAAGTTTTTTATGATTTTATAAAGTTTTCTCTAATTAAATGACTGGATAAAAGCAGTCATGTAAAAAGCAAACTTCAGTGTACAGTTGTGTTCAAAATAATAGCATGACTAAGCAGATTAATCACTGTTTTTGGTATAAATTATATAACCACATTAAGAATCTACTACACCAACTGGCAAATTGTTTGAGAGCCAACAGTCTCAGCATTCAAAATATACATGCTATTGAGTCTGTGTATTTGAATAATCTTTTGAAGGGGTGTGTTCAAAATAATATCAATGTGGAGTTCATTTAGTGAGGACAATCATTCTGTGAGGAAACCGTTGTGAATCAGGTGGCCCTTATTCAAGAGTGAAGCCAGAACATGCTGTACATGCATTTCTCCTTGAAAGCCTGAGAAATATGGGTCGTTCAAGACATTGTTCAAAAGAGCAGCTAACTTTGCATGGACATAAATACTACTATAAAGATTTTGTGCTTAACTCATGTTTTTAAACACACTGATATTATTTTGAACACAACTGTATATATTTTGAGACATTTAACCAAAGCAATAATACATTGATTTAAAAAATGTTACAAAACACTGTCAAAACACATGAAGAGTTAAAATAATGAGAGGAAGCGAAAAATATTCCACTTTCAGGACTCACGATGAGAAATCATAAGATGAAAGTGAAAGTGTGACAATACAGAATTTATCACATCACTGTCAGTGTTTGAACTATGACATGAAATAAGAGTATCATCTCATTCCACTTTGTGTATGGCTTCCAATTTACGATATTTTGATTAAATAAAGTCATATTCAGAGAGGTTTGACACAGATGCCATCAGAAATTCAAAGAAATACACATTAGGCAAGTACATTACTTTAAATAAGCAAATGATCAGTAAAGAAGCCTGAGTCACCATACATAACTGATTCATAGGTCTGGCTCATTCCGAAGTAACAGTTAAAATGTCATATTAAAATATTTCTTATTTCCGTACAAAAATCCCAATGTATTTATCATCTTCTTTGTTAAATTATGAATTTGTACTTGATGGTTTATTTTTCATCCACCCAAATATCTCACATTTAGACTCTTAGTTCCACTCTTTTGATTGAGATAATACTCTGCTGTGACTAAATGCAAAATAAATGAATTTCTTTTTAGCATTAAATCTATTATGTCTGTCATTGCTAAAAAATAAGATTTTTTTTAAATTTATGTTTTAAAGGCAAAGCTAACTTATTATTTAAGACCCACACTGCCCAAAAATCCTGTACTCTGACCTCAACCAGGTTGGGATACTTGTAAGCCGCTTTGTCCATTGCAAAGCATTGATTGTATATAGAAGCATCATTCCTGTTTGTCATTATTTATTAAAAAAGAAATTACAACATAATACACTTGTATGTCCCTCTTTCCTGTTCAGAAATATTATATGACCTACTAAATCAAAAAGCCTTGGAGTAGGGTGTCACAGGTGCCTGGGGCACCTGTCCCTCATTTAATGGACTCATTGTCTCCGTTGGGTGATTGGTTTGTTTTTGTGCACATGACTGGGCGTTTTTGTATTTAGTTTCCGTATTCCCTCTCCCCCGTGCACGTCTTTGTTTGTGGTATTACCCAGGTGTTAGTTCGTTTCGTTTGTTCCCCCTTTCTGTCGGTGTCCCTACACCATTTTTAATAATAAATCCGTTTTGTTTTTATCCTGGTGTCTCTGAACTCTCCTTCCACGCTCAACCACGGTACAACGCTGCGCAATATCCCCGCGCAGGTTATATCTGTGGGAGTGTTTTACTCGACGGACCGGTGTACGCATTCTTTCTCGCGTAGTCGATTCGCGGGAAACGCTCATCAGGCGCAAGCGGCGTACGCATTTCTCCCGCGTAGCCGTACTCCTGGGGAAGAACAAGCGATCTCTAACATAGGGCAACATAATGCCTGGCTTTGTTTATGTTCTTATCTCATGTTTACAACTTTGACCGTAAACCCTAAACTTGTTAAAAATCCATGTAAAATTACAAAAATCTGTACCAGTAATTTCAACATTTTTACCAAAACTGACAGCCTGAAAAAAAGTCTAAGTTCCCTTTTACATATTTTCGGTATCTTATTAGGCTGAATACATCCATCCATCCATCCATTATCTTCCACTTTTTCCTATATCAGGGTTGCCCATTCAGGGGAGAACGTTTCGGGCGCTAGGCAGATACATCCAGGACAGGGCACCAATCTATCACCGGGCACACACTTACTCAAACAGACAGACACAAACACACTCTATATGGGGTAATTTGGAGAATTCAATTCACATTGATCCATGTTTTTGGACTGTGGGAGAAAACCAGATAACCTGGAGGAAACCCACAAAGACACGGGGAGAACATGGAAACTTCACCCAGATTGGGATTCAAACCAGGAATCCCTAGTGCTGAGAGGTGAACGTTCATTCATTATCTACCGCTGAATCCTATATTAGGTTTATGGGGAACGTTTCGGGTGCTGAGCAGAAACACCCAGGAAAGGGCATTAATCTACTGTTGGGTACACACTCACTCATACAAACACACACTATATGGGGCAATTTAGAGCAGATTGGGATTTGAACCTGGATCCTTAGTGCTGAGAGCCAGACGTGCTAACCACTAAGTCACCATGCTGCAATGGTTTGAAGGTTTTACCTTTTTGAAATTGTAGCTAAAGAGCCAAGGTAAACATCCCATAATATATAAGCTGAATTCAAAGGTCAGTATACTTTAGTGTCAGACTACACCATCAGTGGATTTTTGAGAGACAGTGGGCTCCACAGAAAAAGACCCAGAAGGACTTAAACCATAAAAAACCATAAAAAGCACTGGTATTTGCTGAATCGTATAGTGACACATTGCTTTTAAGATAATTTTTTATGGACGACCAATAAAAATAAATGAACTACTTATTCACAGATTATGCATTAAACAAAGTGTCATACTTGATTATAACTACCACGGCACATTGAAGAGGAGCATTTATGTTTCGCTGTGTTCGACACAAGGTACCTTAAATTACTGCAGGGGCATTCAAAAGTGAAATGTCTTGCATTATTCACACTCTGAACCAGGATGGTGTAAGTTCTGGTCTAAAAATAAATGCATTTTTGGTAGGATTTCAACAAGTGAAAAATATATGCCAAAGGCAAGCAGAACACATTGTTTTATTGTGTATGCATGGACTTTGTCTACAACTGTTCATAAGTCTGCTATGTTTAATATGGCTGCTTGATAAAAGACATGATTTTCTGGATCCCAGCCTGGAATTTTAATTTGGATGTTTCCATTAGACTTCCAAGTTCCCTCGATTATTGTAAATAAACAAATGGTTAATTAAAAAATGTTAAAAAAAACTTTATTAAAAGTGTCAGGAAATCTGCACAATTTCTCATTCATTTCTTTCCATTTAATGCTTGGACTTCAAGCAGCGGATAAATATTGTTGTTGTGTATATTATTTATTTATATAAGTCTGGACAGCATCAGCAGCATTTCTGTTGGAATTATTATAAGTGTCATAGTCATAGGTGGTTGGGGAATTTAATATATTTAATTTACCTAGCAGCATGGATTTGAAATGTTGAAGGAAACAAAGTTCCCAGAATAAACCAATAGGGCATGTAGAGTCTACACAGATAGGGTCTTTGTTCATCCCAACCAAATACGGAGCCAGTAATACAGTGTTGGTAAAATCTTTGTAGTCTTCTCGGACTCTTTAGACCGAAATTTGCCATTTGCCATTTGGAGGTTGTTGATGCAAACACTGTTTTTTGGGGTGGTGGTGGTGGTTAGGTCTTTACATCATTTATTTCAACACTCTTTTTAAAGCTGTTTTTAAAGCTCATTTTTCAATGTATATCAGTTGTTTCTTTTAGTAAAGTTATTCCACATTTATTTCATAATTTATGCCATATGTTTGTGCAGATCTTAATATTATCTTTTTCACAAGAAATACAGTCTTCACGTATTTTCTTCTTGACTTCAAGGGAAATCAAAAACAAAAAACAAGTCTTCATTGTTTAAAAACTAACTAAGTCTTCATCTTGCTACACCTTTTGATACAGTCATTAGATTTTACTGTCCACGCTATGGAAACTATGCTTCTCTGGTACAACACTTAAATGGTTCGATACTATCTAACAGGAAGGACCTTTAAAGTTTTTCTTTTTGTACAATATTAGGAAGATCGGATCTTTCTTGATTGAATATGCTACTCATCTGTTAGTCCTCATTCTATCCTGGCTTGATTACTGTAATGCATTGCTAGCCGGTCCCAACTCTGTCCTTAAGGATGAGTCATTTAGCATCTTCAAGAAACAACTCAAAACACATCCCTTCCACAAATATAGGATATAGATCAACAGTGTTGCTGGTTTTTCCTTAACTACGAAGTTGTGTTGTTCTCTTATTTGTAAGTCAGTTTGGATGAAAGCATCTGCAAAATGACTAAATGTAAATGTAACAGGACACCACATCTACATATAAATACTTAAACATAAAAGATAAAATTATTAGCTCTGAGAACATCTATTAAACACTGCTGTGATTATTGTTCATTAAAAATTAATAAATTTGCTTAATTTATATAATACTTAATTATATTATATAATTCAGCACCCATGGACAAATAATATTATAATATTAAAGTATTAATATAAGTATTACTATTTATTCTCATATCAATTATCTATTTTTTATTCAGATTATGCATTTTGGGGAAAAATTCTATGTAAACATATTACCATATAGTTGTGTTCTCATCTATAGGAAAACAGGCCAAGTCTATTCCATTAAAATGAGAAAAATGTTTAAAGAGGCAAATTGCCTGGCCAAAGTCACTAGGACAAGAGAAGTTGATGATAGTAGCATATGTGTATGTTTCTCCTGGTCGCAAAAAATCTACCACAATGGCTTTTACAGACTTACACCGGAACTCAGACTGGGGCTAAGCCTCGATTCACCCGCTGCCCGTCTGCGATTTCCATCAGCCCAGTGGCCTCCCTATTCCTATTCACTCGTTTTACATAAGCATGGTAATTTTGTCTGCTCTTGAAAACACTCACAGCATTTAGTGGTTAGTAATTTAATTCAGTTTCACTGATATACAGTGCTAAAAATAAGAAGTGAATTCATCAACATAGTCCTCAGTAAATATATTTATGACAGGGCTATTAACACGAAGTTTTCACCAGATGTCTGTCACAAACCACATAATAAAGAAGTCAAAACAACCATCACGTGGATTTGGTGGCAACCATTACGTGGATTTGGTGCGGCGCCATTGCCTCCGTACACAGAATTTATTTTTATATATTTTTTATTAATGTTTATGTTTCGTTTTGGTAAGTATAGGTTGTGGGGTTTTATTGTGTGTGTTTGTGTTAATGCTTGTGTCTGTGTTGGTCATTTGGAGGGGGTAACCATTTTGTAGAAATATGTTTCGTGTTGTGTCCAGGGGCGTTGTTAGACCTGGGCTTTCGGGGCTATACCCCTGGATCAAATGAAAGGAGCTTTCTCTGCAGCCTCTCCTCTAGCAGTGGGACCGAAAGATGGAGTCACCATCAGCTTTTTGTACTTCCAAGCTCTGTATGTGTGTGTGTTTTTTCGCCACTATCGTGAGTAAATTTACCGCAATAACTGTATGTTGGCTGTAAAGAACAGCTTCTTAGCTTTCATAAACCATCAGAATTTTACTGAAGGCGCAAACCGTCGCAAAGTTATGGTATTTCAAAACAAAACCTCGTTAACACTGTCTCATCTGCAACAGACTCGTAAAACAGATTCATTCTTTTCTGCCGAAGCTCAGGTTCGTTTATTCAAAAGTTTAATTTTATTCAATATAACTAATAAAGCGGCACGGCGGCTTAGTGGTTAGCACGTTCGCCTCTCAGCGCTAGGGATTCCCGGTTCGAATCCCCATCTGGGTGGAGTTTCCATGTTCTCCCCGTGTCTGCGTGGGTTTCCTCCGGGTTCTCCGGTTTCCTCCCACAGTCCAAAAACATGGATCAAGTCAATTGAATTCTCCAAATTGCCCCCTATAGAGTGTGTTTGTGTGAGTGAGTGTTTTCCCAGCGATGGATTGGCGCCCTGTCCTGGGTCAATCTGCCCAGCGCCCGAGACATTCTCCCCTGGATGGGCATGGGGAACCCCACCGCGACCCTAATAGAGGATAAGCGGGAGATAATGAATGAATGAATGAATAACTAATAAATGATCAAACAAATAATGAATGTAACAACAATTTGAAAAAAAGGGCATTCATGAAAGGGCAGTTTTTAAAGAGGACAGAGGGGGGAATAAGGGATCGGAGCTAAAGCCCCTGATTTTTCTAAACCCTAAAAACGACCCTGGTTGTGTCCTTCCTGCCTGAGAGGCCATGTTAACAAGTTTGACTCAATGCAGATGACTTCAATACAGCAAGAGTGTGTTTAAAAAAAGAGCATTTCTGTTGAAAATCGCAACCCAAGTGCAAGTCTCCTATTCGTTCATGCCACATTTGATGTCAGAAGTGGGATCTGATTGACTCCAAAGAATTATTGAGGTGATCAATAAAGGAATCAATTTTTTCAGAAAGAACTCTCAGATGCACAGCAGGGCAGCAGAGCAAATGGAGTAACTAACTACTGCCCTAGTGCGCTGGACAGTGAGGAAGGCGACATGGCTACGACTGCTTAGCTAGGTGGACTAAGCAGTCGTACCACGTAGAGAGGTGGACTGGGAAGCATGCGAGAGGCAAATTGAGACTGTAGCGCAGCACAACCGATGGACGGCGGAGAAAGTGGTGGGCCAGCTAAGCCTGGCTCTACAGGGAGCGATGTTGAGGATGCTTGTGGGACTTCCCCCTGAATGAGGTGACCTGGCCAAACTCAAAGAGGTGCTAATTTGGATGACAGCCAAAGAAATCGGGGTGTAGCTATTTTTGACACCGAGGCGACGTGATCACAGCAAGAGTCAGCATGCTGGCAGTGGAGGTGGTGCTGCTAGCACAACAGGCCTACCCAACATTTTCATGCCACGTACATCTGCAACTGGCACTGGATATGCTCTGACCACAACTTCCTAAAGCGGTGAATCCTTCGAGCAGCACCAGACTTAACGAAAGCGGAAGTTAAATAGACATAACACGTTGAGCTCATTTTCATTAACCACGGTGCCAACCCGATGACGGCGCAAAGTACAGTGGACAAACCAGCAAGGAGGTGAACAGTGTGCTGGCAGTGTGGTAAACTGGGGCACAGTGCGAGTGAGAGACATGGTGGCCCCTGGTTAGTTTTTGGCTCCGTCAATGCATTATTCAGCCAAATTTGGAAGGGTGGGTAGCTCCTACATCAAGTGTATGATCAATGCTGATGCTGATTTACCCCAACGTGGTGATACGTGACTGCATTTAGTAGGCTCTATTAAGCACGGATTTAAAAAAAAAAAGTGGGCATCACCATCAATTTCGAAAAAAGTTATAGTAACGACTGCCGATTGAGTTCTGCAGCAGAGTTTAGCGGGAGATTGTGTGACCACTCATGCCATAGTCGGCCAGGCCATTGGAACCACTGCGCGATTTGTGCCAACCTTTCTGAGAACCAGTGATAACAGTTGTGGAATTTATTATAGCACACCAGGATTGCACCAGATCAACACAGATTGGAGACGCCCCTCTCATTTGATCAAGACCCTGAATGCATGCTACTATTTTGGGGAAGTGTTTATCGTGTTGTGTCCTTGTTAGCAAGTTTGCGTGTTGCTTCATTATTGCTAGAACTCACATACTTATATTTATTTAATATTTAGCAGCAAAGTCTTCTTTGTTAATGACAACATCAAGAAGCCTTCTGAAAGGAGAAACTAATCTCACAAATTGTTTGTATGTGATTTTGGCTCATTTGTCAACACAGAGTCTTCAAATCTTAAAGGTTCCTAGGGCCTCATCTATGAACTCTAATCTTCAACTTTTTCAATAGTTTTTCCAATAATATCTAAGGCGTTAAAGGTCCATTCTTGAAGTTTTATTTTTATTTTCTTGTATTTCTTGTGTGTGGGATCATTGTCTTGCTGAAATTATTATTTGATCTTCAGCATCCTGGTAGGTTGTAGCAAATTCTTAACAAGAATTTATCTGTACATTTCTCCATTTACGCTTTCTTTATTTATATTAAGAGTGTCAATACCTGAAAATAGACTTTCCTTGTATTGTGAGTCAGAACAGTTAATTTCTGTTACGGTTATGTCATGTGTGTGTGTGTGTGGTATGTATTTCCTGATGTCTGCTGTGTTAAAGACTACATCTCATCTCATTTCCTGCCTTAGACTTGGTGCTTCCATGCTGCGCAGGTAGAGATACATTATACAATATCGAGTGGTCCTTTTGTTTTTTGTGCATTACTTGCACCTTAGTTTCGGGTCGTTTCCAACCCTCTTACATGTCGCCTGTTTAAGAGCTCCTCAGTTTGCAATTTGTTGAGTTTTCCCTTTTCCATTGGTATATGTTTTTTTATTTAGTATATGTTGTGGACTTGTGTCTGACTCTCTTTATGTTCTTTTGTGTACTTGCTGCCATTTAGGTGCAGCACTTTAGTTATCCTGCTGCCTCTGCCATTATATGGATTTTAGTGCTTTACAAGGACAGATGTGGCACTGAGAAACAAATACATACCATGATGTTCCTACATCTTAACTTCACTGTTGGTGTGATGTGCTATTTCCCTTCCAAACATGGTGTGTGCAAAGTTCAAAGTGTTGAGTGCAACCAGCTCATTTCGGGTCTTTCTGAAGCTCTTGGTCCTTAACACCCTAAATCCTTAACACCTAGACACTTCCTCTGATTATTCTATTGACTCCTATGTCAGAAACCTTGTGAGGCTACCTGGTCATAACAACTTTTTGGTGAAATGTTGTTCATTCCTTTTCCAAATCATGGGCCCAACAGTACTCATTGAAGCATTCTGAAGTTTAGAAACAAATAAATTAAATTAAATAGTTTGTTTTTTTTTCTTTAAAGTTTGCAACAATTTGGAGCATTTTTTGCTTTTAAATTCACACCATACTTCTGGTCAGAAACCTTCCTAAAAAGAAATATATTAATAGGCCACCAATTAGGACTAAACCAGCTGATACTAATTTGCACTGATTGGGGGCAGAATAGCTTTTTTTAATATGGCATGGTAGCTCAGTGGTTAGGGTGTTGGGCCATCAATATGAAGGTTGTGGGTTCAAATCCCAGATCCACTGAAGTTACCAATGTGGGTCCTTGAGCAAAGCCCTTAACCCTAATTACTCCAGGGGGGGCTATATAAACCCTGTGCTTTGGATAAAAGTGTCTGCTAATTGACCTGATGTAATCTAATGTAATGCAATACTGACAGATTTCAGTTTGAGAATTACTTTGGTTACTGGCATTTGGTGAAAAATATGTTGGTTTGTTAGGATGGCATGGTGGCTTAATGATTAGCATATTTATCTCTCAGCACCCAATCTGGGTCAAGTTTCTATGTGTTTCCAGAGATCTCTGATTTCTTCCCACAGTACAAAATCTAAATTGTCCTGTTTGAATTGTCACTATGTGTGTGTGTGTCTGAGTGAGTGTGTGCCATGGGATACATTGATTCTTCCATGGATGGGCATGGAGAACCCCCTCTCCCCTCTGCTAACCTAGTAGAGGGTTAAGCAGAAGATAAAGAGATAAGATTTCCCCTGCTTCAGGAGACTTATGCCATGGTCATACTAACACATTTGAAAATTGGGTGTAAATTAATTTTTATAATTGAAGTTATTAAATATTAAATATTTTTATTGTTTTACATTACATTTGGTCATTTAGCAGACACTTTTATCTAAGCAACTTACAAAGCAAGCACAGGGTTAACCACAGCATCCCTGGAGCAATGAGGGTTATGGGTTTTGCTCAAGGACCCATATTGGTAACTTCATTGGACCTGGAATTTGAACTCACAACCTTCAGATTGATAGTCCAACACCCTAACCACTGAGCTACCACGTCCCAGTTTTTAACTAACATGATCATGCACTCAGTAGGCTATATCCTAAAACAAAGACTATTGACTAGTTAATAAATATGTACAATAGGGAAAAAAATAATTTAGACAGTCACCAATTGTGCAAGTTCTCCCACTTAAAAAGATGAGAGAGGCCTGTAATTGACATCATAGACCTCAACTATGAGAGACAAAATAAGTGTCATATTGGGAGGGCTAGGCCACTCCCCCCTGTCTCCCGTGTTTCGGGTTTGGCCGTTTAGGGCTCCTGTAGGTAGGGCCCACCCCCCTGAGCTGGGATTGGGTCCTACCTGATCACGTGTGGCCTGCTCACTGTACTCGAGGCGCGCAGGCACCCTGAGCCAGCAGGCCAGCATTTTGTGAGTGTATGCGTTTGCGGGTGTATGCGCACGTGTAAATATGTGTTCGCTCAAGTGCTACGTTCGGGTATTTGGTTGAATTTTCTTATTTTATATTTGTTTTGCTCTCGGCACGTCTCGCCGTGCCTTCAGCGGCGTTCCCGCTGTATCGTTTGTTTTTGTGTTTTGCTCCCGGCACGTCTCGCCGTGCCTTCAGCGGCGTCTCCGCTGTGTACAGCAGATAAAGTATTTACAGTATTTTATGTTTTAATGCAAATATAAGACAAATCCCAGGTCCTCTGAAGTTACAAATGTGGATTTTTGAGCAAGAGCCCTATTGCTCCTTAATGCAACCCTCATATCTCCAGTGGGCCTGTGTAAAACCTGTGTTCTTTTAAGTAGCTTTGGATAAAAGTGTCTGCTAAACAGCCAAATGTATAAATAGCCTTTGTTCAATGTAAGTTTAGATTGGTTCTATCAAGCTTTCACTTTTATATACATTTGGATTATTTGTTATAAAAATAAAAAAAACACTCCTCCTTGGATCACCACCTTACTGTGGTGGAGGAGTTTGTGTGCTTGAATGATCCTAGGAGCTATGTTGTCTGGGGCAAAAGCCCCTGGCAGGGTCTCCCAAGGCAAATTGGTCCTAGGTGACGGGCCAGACAAAGAGTGGTCCAATAAAACTCCTATAAAAAGAAAAACAAAGAACATGTGTACCCTGCCCGAGATAGGGTTATCAGGGCCCCACCCTGGAGCCAGGCCTGGGGATGGGGTTCGTCAGCGAGCGTCTGGTGGCCGGGCACTTTCCCATGGTGCCCGGCTGGGCCCAGCCCGAAGGAGCTACATGGGTTCCCCCTCACCACCTGTGGGGGGGGGGCTGGGTAGTAATAGGGGTTCAGTGCAGTGTGGATCGGGCAGTGGCCGGAGGCGTGGGCCTGGGCGTCGCGATCCTCGGTTGCTGAAATTGGCTTTCGGAACTTGGAACGTCACTTCACTTGCAGGGAAGGAGCCTGAGCTTGTGCGGGAGGTCAAGAGATACCGGCTAGATATAGTCGGGCTCACCTCAATGCACAGCGTGGGTTCTGGGTCCAATCTCCTTGAGAGGGGCTGGACTCTGTTCTTTTCTGGAGTTGCCCATGGCGAGAGGCGACGGGCAGGTGTGGGCTTCCTCGTGGCCCCCAGGCTTGAAGCTTGCATGTTGGGGTTTTCCCCGGTGGATGAGAGGGTAGCTTCGCTACGCCTTCGGGTGGGGGAACGGGTATTGACTGTTGTCTGCGCTTATGCGCTGAACGGCAGTTTAGAGTACCCAGCCTTCTTGGAGTCTGTGGGGGGGGGGGTACTGGACACTGCTCCCCCTGGAGACTCTGTAGTCCTACTGGGGGACTTCAATGCTCACGTGGGCAATGACAGTGAGACCTGGAGAGGTGTGATTGGGAGGAACGGCCTCTCTGATCTGAACCCGAGTGGTGTTCAGTTGTTGGACTTCTGTGCAAATCACGGTTTGTCCATCACGAACACCATGTTCGAGCACAAGGGTGTCCATAAGTGCACATGGCACCAGGATGCCCAAGGCCGCAGTTCAATGATCGACTTTGTAGTTGTGTCATTGGGCTTGCGGCCATGTGTCTTGGACACTCGGGTGAAGAGAGGAGCTGAGCTGTCAACTGATCACCACCTGGTGGTGAGTTGGATCAGATGGCAGGGGAAGATACTGGTCAGACCGGCAGACCTAAAGGTATAGTGAGGGTTTGCTGGGAACGTCTGGCAGAAGAACCCGTCAGACAGATGTTCAACTCTCACCTCCGTCAGAGCTTCAACCTCATTCCGGGGGAGGTGGGGGACATTGAGTCTGAATAGGCCATGTTCCGTTCCTCCGTTGTTGAGGCGGCGGACAGGATCTGTGGTCGCAAGGTAGTCTGTGCCTGTCATGGCGGTAACCCTCGAACACGGTGGTGGACACCCCGTGTAGGGGATGCCGTCAAGCTGAAGAAGGAGTCCTATCAGGCATGGTTGGCTTGTGGTACTCCAGAAGCAGCTGACCGGTACCGACAGGCCAAGAGATTTGCGGCTTCTAAGAGATTTGCGGCTTCTTTGTCTATGCAGGGATACTGGAGAAGAAAGTCCGACTGATAGTTGAACCTCGGATCCAGGAGGAGCAGTGTGGTTTTCGTCCTGGTCTTGGAACACTGGACCAGCTCTTCACTCTCTCGAGGATCCTCGAGAGTTCATGGGAGTTTGCCCAACCAGTCTACATGTGCTTTGTGGATCTGGAGAAGGCTTTCGAATGTGTCCCTCGGGGTATTCTGTGGGAGGTGCTTCGTGAGTATGGGGTACATGGCTCCTTACTACGTGCCATTCAGTCCCTGTATTTACAAAGCAGGAGCTTGGTTCGCATGGCCGGCAGTAAGTCGGACTGTTTTTTTAGTGAGGGTTGGACTCCGTCAGGGCTGTCCTTTGTCACCAGTTCTGTTCATAATTTATATGGACAGAATTTCTAGGCGCAGTCAGGGGATGGAGGGTGTCCGGTTTGGTGATCTGAGGATCACGTCGCTGCTATTTGCAGACAATGTGGTCCTGTTAGCATCATCAGGCTGCGAACTTCAGCTCTTACTGGATCGGTTTGTAGCCGAGTGTGAAGCGGCTGGGATGAGAATCAGCACCTCCAAATCTGAGGCCATGGTTCTCAGTCGGAAAAGAGTAGAGAGTCCTCTCTGTGTCAGGGATCAGATCTTGCCTCAAGGGGAGAAGCATCTCGGGGTCTTGTTCACGAGTGATGGTAAGATGGAGCGTGAGATTGACAGACGGATCAGTGTGGGGTCAGCAGTGATGCGGACCCTATACTAGTCTGTTGTGGTAAAGAAGGAGCTGAGCCACAAGGCAAGGTTCGCGATTTACCAGTCGATCTACGTTCCGACCCTCACCTATGGTCATGAGCTTTGGGTAATGACCGAAAGGGCAAGATCGCGAATACAAGCGGCCGAAATGGGTTTTCTCAGCAGGGTGGCTAGGCTCTCCCTTAGAGATAGGGTGAGAAGCTCGGTCATTCGGGAGAGACTCGGAGTGGAGCCGCTACTCCTCCGCATCGAAAGGAGCCAGTTGAAGTGGTTCGGGCATCAGGTAAGGATGCCTCCTGGGCGCCTTCCTAGGGAGGTGTTCCAGGCAAGTCCGGCTGGAAGGAGACCCCAGAGAAGACCCAGGACACGCTGGAGGGATTATATCTCTCAGCTGGTCTGGGAACGCCTCGGGGTTCCCCCAGTCGAGCTGGTGGAGGTGGCTGGGGCGAGGGAGGTCTGGGTCTCCCTACTTTGGTTGCTGCCCCCGCGAACCGAACCCCGGATAAGCAGAAGATAATAGGATGGGATGGGGAAAATTAAAAAACATTAAAAAAAAAAAAAAAAAAACATTTTAATAGGATCATTTAAATATCTCACTCATCTGAGCTTTGCAATTCCTTAGTTCCCCATTTTGGTCGTGCCACAAAGTTTGAATATATTTGACATAGATAATTCAGGTACTTAAAGCATCAGCTAATACTTCCAGAGCACAGGAAGTATTGTTAGGATAGGTACTTTCCAGACAGGGCACCAATGAGGGTCATACACTCACTTGTTTACTTTCATACAGCGCTAAACTAATCAACCCAGTTATGAGCATAATTTTGGAAGATGGGATAACACTCCCAATCTTCCTCCAGACAGTAACCAGAGATGAGGTCTGAGGCCTAGTCTCAAAGAACCTGGAGCTGTGTGGGACAAGGACTCTATACTCAGTACTGCTGAACCAGCCAGGAAATTTATTTAATGTCAAAAAACCTTTGCCAAACCTTTGTAGTGTTAGGTTAAAATGAAAGACATGTTATATAAATAAAATATGATAAACAATGTATAAAAGTTAGCAAGTAGATATTGTTGCAAGTTGGTTGCTTCTAGGTCACAGTCTGTGTTCAAGAAAAGTTGCCATAATTGATTTTTAAAGCTCAAAATAGCCACATAGCTTTTCCCGTGAGTACACAACCCACCACTATCATCTGTTTCTCAGATGTTGACAGGCTCCATACTTACAAAGAAAGAAATTCATATGATTCATCGTCACAGCAGTCAGTGCATACAGCCTAGTGGTAAGTGTGTTGCACTTTTGCCTTCCTGTTTGTAAACTCTGTGTTTGAAAGTTGCAGTGGGTAACTGTTAAAAAGTTGATTTGATATTATACTTTAGTTTATTACGATATTTAACATCTACTCACCAATTCCAATTTTCACAGAGTCTGGAATAACTTACAATCAATTAATTAATTCAGAAAAATTCATTAGAGTTCAATCTTATCTTTTAGAGAGTGTGGGGTGGTTGAGAATACCATTGTATTTCTTTCATATATTAGAATTAATCATAACAGCCAAAATAAAATGAAAATGGAAATAAAATAATAAACATGTGAGATTCTTCACATAAATGTATCTTAATAATAGTCATTAGCTATGATAACAAAAAATTTGATTTTGTCTAATGTAAAAATTCACATGCCATGTACATCCACAGGGACATCTACTATTGCAATAACGACAGTAGTGTTAGTGGTACACTTCTCTCAGTGTGTGTATATATGTGTTTCACTGCATGGATGGGTTAAATGTGGAGGATAAATTCCTCTGTGTGTAATCACAGTTGGCAAAATAGATCACTTTATCACTGATTTATCACACTTTATCACTATAGCTGATTTTATAGTAATGGCATAGATAAAGTAAAGTGATTACCGTATTTTTTTAACACACATACACCAGCTAGGTGCTACATTAATACCTCTCAGAATTAGTGATCTGTCTTTCTGACTGGTGTCTACATGAGATATATTAACAGATGATACACAGTTATATGTTTCAGCTAACCCTAATGATGGTCGTTCAGTCAGTAAGCTCGAGGACTGCATCCAAGATATTAAAATGTGGATGTCAAAAAACTTCCTACTGCTAAATTCTGATAAAACAAAGTTTCTGATAGTTGGACCCAAGGAAAAAATTAACAAAGCTTCTAACACTATGTTAAACCTTGATAACTCTTTAATTAGACCCAGTTCATCTGTAAATAATCTCGGTGTCATTATTGATTCAGATCTCTCCTTTACAGAGCAATATTACTAGAATTGCATTTTTTCCACCTTCGTAACATTTCAAAGCTACGAAATATCCTCTCCCTCCAAGATGCAGAAAAACTAATTCATGCTTTTATTACCTCAAGGTTAGATTATTGTAATTCACAGTATGTTCTAATAAATCCATTCATTCATTATCTCCCGCTTATCCTCTATTAGGGTCGTGGTGGGGTTCCCCATGCCCATCCAGGGGAGAACGTCTCGGGCGCTGGGCAGATAGACCCAGGACAGGGCGCCAATCCATCGCTAGGCGTTCCAAAAAATCATTACAGAAATTACAACTTGTGCAAAATGCTGCAGCTAGAGTTTTAACTAAAACCAGAAAGTTTGATCATATTAATCCTGTGTTATCAAACTTGCACTGGCTACCAGTTAAGTTTCGTATTGAGTACAAAATTTTATTGGTAACATATAAAATTCTACATAATCAGGCTCCACAGTATCTGAGTGAGCTGATTTAATCGTACAAGCCAACACGTGAGCTCCAAACTCAAGGTGCTGGTCTACTCTTCTAGCTCCTAGAATAAATAAAATGACTGCTGGTGGAAGAGCGTTCTCCCACAAGGCTCCTCAACTTTGGAATAGCCTTCCAGTTACCGTTCGTGATTCTGAATCACTATTAATCTTTAAGAATAAATTAAAAACACATTTATTTAATCTTGCGTTTAATTAATCCCCTGTAGATAAAGATGTAGATCTCAGGCTTGGCTGTGTTGGGGGGGTAATCTGTGATCAGTGTATGCTGGCGTTTCACCGCTTCACCCACCTCATCGTTAATGGGGGGGTGTGGCGCTGAAATGATGCTGTTCCGTGGCGCCATCTCAACTATGTAGAGCCTGCAGTATCTGCCTCTTTTAGTTATGCTGCTCTAGTCAGTGATGCCGGAGTCACATACTGCACTGTGTCAATAAATTACTTATTAATTAAATGCCGTGCCTTATTATTAGCTCTAACTGCCTTCCTTGTCTGTTTCTTTTGAGGTGTAACCGGCTTCCTGGAGATCTTCATCCATGGCTCTGCCAACGAACACTGGATGAAACCTGAATATTAATTGGACTGGCGGTCCTGCAGGACGCCCCCTAATGGACTCACATATAGTTTTCCAGTTTTTAGTTTTTCCATTTCTTTAATATCTGTACATTAGTGTCCTACATTGTTGTTGCTGCCTGGCCGCTCAAGGAGGATGAGTCCCCCACTGAGTCTTGGTCCTCCCAAGGTTTCTTCCTTGAATAACAACATAAAAGGGTTTTTTCTTGCCACTGTCGCTTCGGCTTGCTCTTTGGGGGTTTAAAGGCTTTTCATTCTGTAAAGCTGCTTTGTAACAATGTACTGTTGTAAAAAGCGCTATATAAATAAATAACTTGAACTTGAACTTGATATAGCTAAGACTAAATCACCAAATGGTCATCACATGGAAAAAACATATTGCATAACATACTAGGAAAGATATTAGTCTTTTTGGATACAGATTTGTTCATTATATATGACATGCTAAAGTAAATAACATTTAGGACACTAGCAAAACACTAAAAACATGCAGCTTGGACTGATGTTAAAATGATAATATGAGTCACAGGACTCCTTATATAGCCTACAAATTTGGTTTTTCCGATCTGAACTGCAGTGGATTATGTTGTCGACACAACTGTAAGAGAAAGATTTATAGTCCTGGTTGCTAATATAAAATGGAAAAATGCTGCCCCCAATTGGTGTAGTAAGAACCGGTGTTTGAGAATATACTATTTGTTAATTATTATATACCATACACATCATATTCTGTAGTTTCTTACTCTGCATTATGTTAAAAAAGAATACAGCTATAATCCATACATTTGCATACATGAGCAGCACTCTAAAATTAAAGAATTTCAGCTTGACGTCAGTGTTGCTGATAAAGACCATATAGTACACCTAGATACACCCAAGCCTCGGGCACAGGGCAACCAAACACTGGATAACACAGCATACCTCAATTCTTTGCTTCCTGCTAGATGGCAAGGCCCAACAGTGACTGATGGCACTTCACGATGATTTCATCTCTTTTGGATGTCTGCGAAAACAAATCAGCAAAGAACACCTGTGGAAAAGACAATTCAATGCTGGCACTTGCCTAGAGGTAAGCACACTGTCCGCTAGCCAAAAATTATTGTACTGTTAGCAAAGGAATCATGGTGTTAATGCCATCTGGGCTCAGTCTATCGACCTCATACAAAGTGCCTTTGGGCAAATTAAATAAAAGGACTAAGCTGATGACGCATGGGTCTGGGTTCTAAGAATCAAATAATACAGCAGACTGATGTAATACTGAAAACAACAGGAAGTGCTATTAATTTGTCATATCTAAAAAACTGTAGGAGGCAATTCTCAAGAAACCCATCCTGTATTTAGTGTTGAACTATTAGGAGGTTAAAAAAGAGATATATACTAGAGTATAGAGTATATACTACCTAAAAGTATTTCCCTAATGTTGTGTTTCTCTTAAAAAGGTATAACCTAGGCTTAACATCCTTGTTCATGTTCCCTTTTACAGCCAACACTTCTAAAGGAAACCATTCTAGAGGAATCCACTTAGCTCAATAAATAATTGCTGCATGTCTCTACCAAGAGGCTGTTTTAATGTTTTAATAGTTTCCCATTTAATTAAACTGAATGACGCAGGACCAAAAAAGGCAACCATATAAGACATACCTAATATGGGTTTGACTGAGTATAAATGCATTTCATGGCCCACATAGTTCCCCACGCCTATCCAGGGGAGAACATCTCAGGTGCTGGGCAAATACACCCAGGACAGGGAGACAATCTATCTCTGGGCACACACTCACACAGACACACTCTATATGGGGCAATTTGGAGAATTCAATTGACTTGTTCCATGTTTTTGGACTGTGGGAGGAAACCGAAGAACCCGGAGGAAACCCACGAAATCCCTAGCGCTAAGAGTCAAACGAGCTAACCACTAGGCCACAGTGCTACGTCATGTAATCAGATTTTCTTCTTGTATACTCAAGAGTTTTAAATGTTTATCTTATGCTCTTTAAATGTACAGACTATTGCAGCTGTCACAATATAATGTTAAATCAATGAAATACAATTAATTTTTTTATTACATTATAAATATCATTACATTTACATTTAGTCATTTAGCAGATGCTTTTATCCAAAGCGACTTACAAATGAGAAAACAACAAAAGTCAGTAGTTATGGAAAAACTACACTGCAGAATCATCAAACCTAATCATTATCCCATACCGCACCACTTCTTTTTTTCTTCTTATATTAGGTGTTTGTGGAATGAATATGTTTTGAGTTGTTTCTTAAAGATGCCTAGTGACTCTGCCTTAAAGACAGAGTTGGGAACATCGTTCCGCCATTTAGCAGTGGTGAAAAATGTGTAGTGAGATTTAGCACCACAGTGAGATTGAGTCACCAAGCGATTTTCATCATTAGAGTAAGGTAAATGAGTTGAAGTGTATTTTGAAAATATTGATTGAAGGTAAAAGGGGCAAATCCAGAAATTACCCTGTAGGCCAGTCAGTGCCTTGTAATGATTGCGAACAGCTATAAAGAGGCATTGGAGAGAGATGAGTAGTAAAGCAATATCAATGCCTACATGAATAGTATGCTAAACTACTAAAGACACAAACTGTTTAGATTAATAGATTGTATATTTTCCTTTAGACTAGTACTACTAGTACATCTGCCTCACTTGTTTAGATTTGTAATTTTTTTCTCCCCTTTTGTCTCAATCTGACTCACATATGTTGTTAACATCATTTGTAATGTTGTCCAGCAATAATGAAAGCATTTGTTGCACAGCACGTGTATTTTAAAAGGTACACTGCAAAATAACAGTTGTTTTTGCTGCTATGTAATCTTGTTCTGATGGTCTAAATTAACTTGGGGCAAATCCACTCCATAAATGCTAATGGAGCTCCTAGTTCCAGGTTTGGATTTCCCCTGCGGCATCTTTGTAGTGCCAGAGCAACACAGATCCCACTGTCCAACAGGTGTCGGTCTTACAGTTCACAGCATCTGCATGAAGTCTTGAGACAGTGGACCCTTTTTCTCCAGCTCAGAATGAGATGTGGCACAAGCTCAGGCATGGATAACAGCAGGTTT
>JAFMOD010000640.1:37312-63535 GCA_019802435.1 Corydoras maculifer | reverse complement strand
TCAGCTAACCCTAATGATGGTCGTTCAGTCAGTAAGCTCGAGGACTGCATCCAAGATATTAAAATGTGGATGTCAAAAAACTTCCTACTGCTAAATTCTGATAAAACAGAGTTTCTGATAGTTGGACCCAAGGACAAAATTAACAAAGCCTCAAACACTATGTTAAACCTTGATAACTCTTTAATTAGACCCAGTTCATCTGTGAAAAATCTCGGTGTCATTATTGATTCAGATCTCTCTTTTACAGAGCACATTAGCAATATTACTAGAATTGCATTTTTTCACCTTCGTAACATTTCAAAGCTACGAAATATCCTCTCCCTCCAAGATGCAGAAAAACTAATTCATGCTTTTATTACCTCAAGGTTAGATTATTGTAATTCACTTCTGACTTCTGTATGCTGGCGTTTCACAGCTTCACCCACCTCATCATTAATGGGGGGGGGGGTGGCACTGAAATGATGCTGTTCCGGGGCGCCATCTCATCTATGTAGAGCCTGCAGTATCTGCCTCTTTTAGTTATGCTGCTCTAGTCAGTGATGCCGGAGTCACATGCTGCACTGTGTCAATAAATTAGTTATTAATTAAATGCCGTGCTTTATTATTAGCTCCAACTGCCTTCCTTGTCGGTTTCTTTTGAGGTGTGACCGGCTTCCTGGAGATCTTTATCCATGGCTCTGCCGACGAGCACTGATGGAACCTAAATATCCATTGGACTGGCGGTCCTGCAGGACACCCCCTTAATGGACTCACATATAGTTTTCCAGTTTTTAGTTTTTCCATTTGTTAAATGTCTCTCATGGCTGTCCTACATTGTTGTTGCTGCCTGGCCACTCAAGGAGGATGAGTCCCCCACTGAGTCTTGGTCCTCCCAAGGTTTCTTTCTTGAATAACAACAGAAAAGGGAGTTTTTTCTTGCCACTGTCGCTTCGGCTTGCTCTTTGGGGGTTTAAAGGCTTTTCATTCTGTAAAGCTGCTTTGTGACAATGTACTGTTGTAAAAAGCGCTATATAAATAAATAACTTGATCTTGAACTTGTCTTTGACCCTGGTAAAACACAATCATTAATAATGTTATTATTTATTTTTGAAAATATTACAAGGATTATCTCAGTAATATGACATGATGTAGACCTGAATATGCTTTCCAGAATGTGTTCCTACAGGCAGATCAGGTGGTGAGCAATCAGGTTTGACCTTTTATCATCATTGTTAGGTAAATGAGACACAATGTAACTTTATAAACATTTAATCTATAGCTGTTACATTATCACAAAGAATGGTGTACACAGTGTTTATAGTTTGCACATTACTTTTGTAAATTTAAATTTTTATTGTAAATTTAGCCCAACACAGGGTAGTTACTGATCATTTATGTGTAGCACAGTGTCTCTCTACATCTACAATGCTACCGTCAAGACATTAAAATTATAGTTAAATTTAATAATAGTTATTGATTTAATTAATAAAGTTAGTTATAATTGTTTGAAATAAGTGTAAATGTAAATTATAGTAATTATTTAGAAAATACAGTAGCACATTCTTACTGAGCATTGTGAAATCAGATCCCAGCTTTAGCAAGAAAAAGGTTTCATTTACCAGTCTATAAATTATTTAATTTTAAGTTATCACATGGATTTTCTAGTTTGGTGGATGGTCTAGATTTAAGATATAAAATATATATATTTCCGTTTCTTTTATCATTTTTCATGGTGCTCAATGAACCACATTATATAGACAAATATATGTATATAAACGCCTGTATGGCTCTCCGAATTCATTACATACAGTAGCAGTCAAAAGTCAAAAACCTCCTTCTTGCTTAATTGTCTATCTTCCATACCATAAAGATGGACTAGATCATTCTAAAATTACAAAACTAGTATTTCTGTTTTCTTGTTAGTCTTCGGTGGGTTTTAAGTTCTCTATTGGTCAGGAGAATCGCAGAACAGGTATATTGTGGGTGGTGTATGGTTTATTGTCAGTTCTGTAGTGACACTGATATGGTGTTGGGGTTTTAGTGCAGAAGTGCTGCTGTAGTTTCATTTAAACACCTCACTGACACTGCTGGAATGAGAATAATGCACCAGCCAAATAATACCTGCACTGTGGTGCTACTATTGAGGTTCTGACCATTAGAGAACAGAGTAAAGGGGACTAACACAGTACGTACTGTCATCCACAAACAGCTGGACTACAGCCTGGAATTGTACAATAACAAAGTCCATTTTCATAGGCAGCCTTTATGTGAGATTTCTAAGAATGTCTAATGATTCGATAGCGAAAAAAAATTGTCTTTTTAAAATTTTCTGAGTTGGTAAGACTTGTTTTTTGCAGTGTGGGAAAACATCAGCTGGATAGAACACCATGTTTTAGAAATTACTTCTTATAATGGTTCCAGTTTTAAATTGATAAATGTTTCACATGGTAATTAGTTTGCTACATGGTTCTATTCTGGTATAAGAGATCGGTTGTCAGCAGTGATGTATGTGTGTATTAAATACATGGTTCCCTGTGATATTCTGGTGAAATTAAAACATTAATTTAATTGAATGATATTATGTTGAAAATAAATTGTCTGAAAACTGTGTTGTTTCTGTCTTTTTGTTTAGATGCCAATAATATTAAAAAATCACCCAAGAAACTTCATGGGCTTCAATGCATTGCTCCTTTGGTTCAGAGTGTGGAGGAGACTCCAGAGCCCATCCCGACCAATATAAAAGGAACCATTCCAAGCTGGATTTATGGAAATTTTCTCCGCAATGGCCCTGGAAAGTTTGAGTTTGGAGAGCACAAGTGAGAAATACTGCACAAGCATCAACTAATTGTTTAAGCAAATGGCTTTTCAAATTACTTTAAGAAATATTTACTTATTGACTTTTGGCATTGTACAGAGCTTCAACAAGTTTTTAATCATTCACAATATATATATATATATATATATATAAATATATATATATATATATATATATATATATATATATATATATATATATATATATATATATGCTTACACACAATTTGTCGTCTACATTTAACCCATAGAGTGGGCATAAAACAGGGGACTTTTATATTGCAAAGTTGGATTTTAACCATAAGCTAACAGATGCCCTTGTGGCATGCTGAATGTTATTTACTATACAACTAATAAAAAAAAAAAAAAAATATATATATATATATATATATATATATATATATATATATATATATATATGAAGGAATGAATGACTATATTTATTTGATCTCTTTCCTCAGCTTCAACCACTGGTTTGATGGAATGGCTTTAATGCACTGCTTTCAAATGGCCAATGGTCAGGTGACCTACCGGAGTCAGTTTTTGCGCAGTAATGCCTTTAACCAGAACAGTGCAATGAACCGCATTGTGATTTCAGAATTTGGTACGCTAGCATTTCCTGACCCATGCAAGCATGTCTTCATGCGCTTTCTTTCACGATTTCAAAAGATGCGTGAGTATTAGCAAATAATTAAAACTACTTAATGGCAATTACACCTAGACATGTAAGCTCAAGCAAAAATATGCTTTAACTAGTTCCACTTAAAATATATTTAAACCAAAATAAGACACATAATAGAGCAAATTAATAGTTTTGTATTGTATTTAATTAGTATGAATTAGTATTTAATTAGGTACACTGTGTTTAAATTAGTTTTAAATTTTTTAGCAATTAGTGATATAAACGTCCATAAAACATTTGGTAAAATGTGTTGAATAACACATCTCTATACTGTTAGCACTCAAAACATATTTTCCATAACCACTTTATTCTATATATGTGTGAAATTATATTTAACCTCAATTTTTCATAATCACAAACATTATCTTTACCACTGACAATAGTAATAATAATGGTATCTCCAATGTTTATAAGTAAAAAATATAAAACATATTTAAAAAATCAAATATATAAAAAAATACCAAAATTAAAAGTTAAACCCTGACATAAACATAAAATGAAATGTAGACTAATTTAGCAAAAGCATCATCACCTATGCTGTAGCACATTTTTCTGTTTTCCTTGTACTGTCTGCATATTACTGATGTCTTTTTAAACTAGGTCAAGTATATCAGAGCAGAATAATGCAAATGCATGCTGTAACATGAGACTCTAGAGATATAATTTAGAAGCAACACTGAAAGTCTTTATCATTGCTGTTATAAAGCTTATAATCTGAGATGTAATTAGTTTTAGAGGGTAAAATGTGACAATGTTGTATTGTGTAACTCTATGCCAAATATTTCTAAATGAGAACATTTGTTCTAACTTTTACTTCTGAACACATTATCAGATTAAAAAAAAAACACCAAATCAAATTGCTCTGATTTCTTTATTATGTTCCCAATTAACTGGGCCTAATTAAAAATTTATTGAGATCTCTTCTACACAGATGCTTTTGTCATAATACGCTGCAAAGTGCAAGGAATTACTTAATGACAAAAGACTTTCCACCTAAGAAAAAGTGTGATCAAGGTCAAATTATGGCCACATGATTTTTAATCATGTTAAAAAGTAAATATTAATTTAGATCACAAAGAAACATTCAGAAAATTCAATTCACCCAAAAAAGCTGCAGATTAAACTGCAAAAATCTTATTGAAAAGGTTAATAAATATATTGGGACACCTATGTGATAGGTTAAAAACATGCAAATATAATAGCATTTAAAACTAGACATGTATTTCCAGTTGGACTCTGCTGAGATGGCTTGAAATGCTGGGCCCATAAAGGGGTTAAAATTCGGAGAAAATGGCAGTAAAACTTGCCCTGATGCTCCAGAGCTTCTGTGCACTGTGTAAGCTGAAAAAAACAGACTATGCTGGTGACTTCACTTGGCCAGGCTCCCTAATCCTGATTGGATGTTACCTGTGTGTGAATCTGCATATCTCATGCGCAGCCCCAATCGTCTCCTCTTCTCTCCTGTCTGTCTGAAAAAATCATTTTTTTCCTCACTCTAACTCGGAAAATCTCACCTATCGCTTCAGCAAAGACACAGTTACAAACTAGACACTTTGGGGAAATTATGCGGATTGAGTAAAAAATTTTTTGAATAAAAAATGACAAAAGACAGTTTCAGTCACTCATGCCAAACAAACCTTCATAATTCAAAAACTAAAACTTCATTCGTCATGAGCCTTTGCCATGTTAGAAAGGACAAAAAGTCTCCAAAAGCTTCCATAGGAATTAATGAAGTGATTTTCAAAGAGAGATAAAAAATGAACGGAAAGTGCCAAAAAAAATGGCAGAGTTACGGCAGTTCAAAAATCAATCCTATTCATTCCTATGGGGATTTTTGAATTTTTAAACATAATTTTATTAAAAACTATAAATATTACAAACTCCAAAAATACACAGGTCTCGTGATCGTTCTCCAAATTGCCCCATATAGAGTATGTATGCGTGCGTGTCTGTATGAGTGTGTGCCCAGTGATAGATTGGCGCCCTGTCCTGGGTGTATCTGCCCAGCACCCGAAACGTTCTCCCATGGATGGGCATGGGGAACCCCACCCCGACCTTAATATAGGATGAAGCGCAAGATAATGAATGAATGAATGAATTATTTTTGGTGCTATATTAAATAGGTAGCAGTGTCACTATATTCATCATCATTATCAGTGTCTAATTTATCATAAACAGTTTCTATACTACATAGGTCCCCTTTTGAAAGGGGGTTCACTCCCAGGCCCAGGGATCTAGGGTCACAACGCGTACTTTTTTCTTCATGTTTGCAACAGTACATTACCATATACCTCTAAAACACATCTAAATTATTTTTATGATTAGCCTCTCTAATGTAACTACATCTGTTCTAGAGCCCACAGATAATGCTTGTGTAAGTTTTGTTAAGTACAAAGGAGACTATTATGTCAGCACAGAAACAAACTTCATGCATAAAGTGGATGTGGACACACTGGAAACAAAACAAAAGGTATGTGAGAGATCAAAATACTTTGCACAGATTATTGTCTACGTGTAAAATATTTACTGTGGACTTTCCCCTAAAATATGCCTAGGTGGACTGGAGCAAGTTTATTGCTGTAAATGGTGCAACTGCTCACCCTCACACTGACCCGGATGGTACAGTCTACAATATGGGCAACTCCTATGGCAGCAAAGGTGAAGTAATGTCACTGATGATGCAGCAGCTTATTCAGCAGCATGTGCTATCTTTAAATTTCTGAAGCAAAACCTTGTGAAAATTATATTATAGGAGCCTTGTACAACATCATCAAAGTGCCTCCGGAAAAACAGTGCTCTGATGACACACTACAGGGAGCAAAGGTGTTGTGTTCCATTACACCAATTGATAAAACCAAACCATCCTACTACCACAGTTTTGGTAAGCACACTGTGTCCAGCTATACTTATTTGACCATGAATATGTAAAAAAAAAAAAAAGTTTTATTCTCGAACAATGATTAAAATGGAGCTGATTTATTCGATACAACATTGGAGTTGTTTGTTCGATACAACAACAAGTGAAAGTACTATTTTCTACTGTGAATCTAACTAGTTAGTTTTGGTATATGATCTCATCATGTTATCTAATAAATTCATATTTTTTCATACTTGTGTTATATTCTAATTTTTTTTCCAGCTATGTCAGAGAACCATGTGGTGTTTATTGAACAACCAGCAAAGATGGACATGTTAAAGATAGTGACAGCTAAACTGAGTGGAAAGTACATTAATGATGCCATTTACTGGGACCCAAATCAGGAGACAATCTTCCACCTCATTAACAAACACACTGGACAGGTAAAAAATAATATTAACTTAATATTAACTTACTATTTAATTGGCAGGGTGGCTTATTGGTTAGCACATTCACCTCGCAACCAGTGGCTGCTGGTCCATAGGTGGCATTTGGGTGCCGCCCCCCCCTTAAAATTGTTTAGATATTAAACTGAATTAATTTTGAACTGCAAAATAGTTAATTAGAAATGTATTTATTTGTTCTGTTTGTCTAATAGACATGTTAGAAATTATTTAAAAAATAAATAAATACATGTAGTTGTTCCCATTGTGCACACTTCCTTTGTGCGGGGCGCCAGTCTAATGAGTATGTATGTTGGCACAAAACTTTTGGCAAGCATGTGATCTGAGACTGATTTCAAATTGGTTATTTTAGGTTTTTCCACGGGGCACAGCATGCCTGGACACACCCATTCTAGTGCGTCACTATTGGTAGTGTGTTTCTACTGGTTAATTTTATTTAGGCATCGTGTGATTGGACAATTCTCGAATCGACTCATTAACTCAGGTGCGGTTCATTAGTTCAACTCACCCTTAACGTTTACAGACTGGAGTAGCATAAAAATGAAAGAAAATTCAGTTTTGTCTTTACAAAAAAAAAATGCTTTTATAAAGCGTTCACAGGAAGAAAAAAGAGGATAAAGGAGCTTGGACCGGTTCGTCCCAATTTACAAATACAGCAGCAGGCTAGTGATCAGGACAGGCTGAAGGCATTGGCCATGGGCTATAGAATGAAAGAAGGGCAAAATTCATGTTTAAATAAAGCTATTATTGAAGATTTGTTTTTGTTGTCTCCCCATGTCCATATGGGTTTTCTCCAGGTTCTCCGGTTTCCTCCCACAGTCTAAAAACATAAATTCAAGGTGAATTGGCTGCTCTAAATTGACCTTATATAGTGTGAGTGTATGAGCATGTGACAAGCAGTGGATTGACTGGGTGTATCGAAATGGATTTTACTGGGTGGGTATGTGAAACTCCCCCATGACTCTAGTCCTCAGAATAGCATTAAGCAGAAGATGATGAGATTTTAAAGGCAATACAAACATAAGATTGTTATTATGTTTACAGCATATGTAACTGAAACACAAGTTGCAAATTAATTATTGATTGCAATAATTGCAAATGTTTCGCCTTAAAATAAAGGTGCTTTGCTGTGACCGTGGTAGTCTATCTATTGTATGTAAAGTGAATGATGACAAAGATTTACTAACAGGTGATATAAAAGTAAATAGTATTTTACAATAAAGGGCATAAATCTGTAATGGCCGTATAAATAATAACTAGGTGATTGTTCACTTGGCTACTGCCACATACTTTACTCCAGGGAGAGCAAAGGAGTGGCTTTTTGGCCCCTCTCCCTTTCCCTAGTTTCCTTCAGGGGCCGATTATTATACTGAATTCAGGATGTTAGCAGGTGGAAGGAGTCGCCCTTAGTGGCCATCTTTCACCAGGAGCCTAGTAATCTGCATAACGATGAACTCACTGCTCAGACCCCACTGAATATGTAGCTGATTTGTTGGAGCTATACATATGACTAGACACTTGTATTTGGCAGCAAAATTTCATTAAAGGGAACGCTACTAAGCCTTTCCGACCCTCTCCCACCTGCTCTGTGGACCCCTTGCAGGATCTAATGCAATAACTACACATGGAAGAGATTTAACATAGAAGCAGAGATGTCAACAAACTCAGGAGTAAAGCACAATTATCTCAAGCACAGGTAAACTGTATTGACTAAATTAAATAAATAAATAAATAGGAAACAAAATGTCAGGGTTGGGAGTGCTAGGCCACTCCCCCCTGTTTTCTAATTTAGGTTTTGGCCGTTCGGGGTTCCCGTAGGTAGGGCCCATCCCCTAGAGCTGGGATTGGGTCCTACATATTCACATGTGGCCTGCTGGCTACACTTAAAGCACACATGGGTGGTTGTTTGCTTTGTCATTGTTCGTTTCGGTGTTAGTTTTGTTTATTTGTGTAGAGTTTAGCTCCCTCGGCACGTCCCGCCGTGCCTTCAGTGGCGGTCCCACTGATTCTAATATTAAAAATCCTCTTTGTTGCTTACTTGGTAGCCTGGCTCGCTTTTTAGGACCACACAGCACCGTGCAGCACCGCCGTTGGACAGAGTGCGCCACCCGGTTTGTAACACAAAGGCAGATATTTGAAAATAATAGTGATATGAATAAATATCAATGATGAAAGCAAACTCGAAAATGCAGATTAAAAATCATATGACGTTTGTATGCATCCCTGACACTTTACAATTCTTCTTCTTCTGTTTTCGCTATTTTATTATTCAGGGGTTGCCACAGCGATAAACTCACGTTTAAGACCTAAAACGTTAGGGCCAGTGTTTTACGCCGGATGCCCTTCCTGACACAACCCTCACCCTTTACCGGGTCTGGGGACACACAGACTATGGGGAAAATTTAAAGCAGCCGATTCACCGTAAATCCGTTTTTGGACTGTGGGAGACAACCGGAGAACCCACACAGGCATGGGGAGAACATGGAAACTCCACCCATATCGGGATTAGGAGTGGGGAATCCCCACTGCTGTAAAATGAAAGTGCTGAAGATTAAGCCACCATGCTGCCCTCTGACACTTCACAATATATATGTATATTTAGAATTACATTGTGACTGCTAAGATTGCATTATGAAAATGTTTGTGGAGTTTTGAAATTGTGTGTTTAATACCAATTGGACAGTAATATCAGAAATATCTAGGAATTTTTCCAATATTCTTTTGCACATACCCGGAATGTTATCTCTGTATTATAAAAAAATTGTAATATAAAATGTTTCTAAATGTTCTGTATTTATATCTATTAAATGTTAAAACAGCATTCATTGTACAGGTTGTCACATGCACTGTTGATAACAAATTAAATTGTTATATACACAAGTGTTATATGGATGGTGCCAGGAAGCAGGTTAAACAAATGAGGTTTATTCCAATAGCAGATAGGTAATATAAAAAGCCTGGGCAAGTGCAACAGTGGATAATGAAAATGATGCACCAAAGGAGTGAGTGGCCAAAGTATAAATAATAACGCCATGATCATGTGACCATAAAGAGGCAAAAACAAAGGAACTAATAACATTAGGCAGTTAATTAACTAAAACAATGCAGATAAACAAGGTAAGCCATTGATTAACTAACCCAGAAAAGAAAACATAGCCAATATTATCAAACACAAGAAAACTATAAGGATGTGCAGGAGGGCAACCAGTACTCCTGACATTACCCCCCTCCTGAGGGGTGCAGGAGGTGCAGCAGGTAAAGATGGAGGACCCAGGACCTGTGGAGAGAATGACCACAAGAGAGGCCATGTGGGCATTCTGCGGAACCAACTGGCTGATAGGATGCTGAGACTACCACTCTTATTAAACCAGGTTGGGAGTCATAAGCAGGCTAAACAAGTAAGGTTTAATCCAATGGCAGATAGGCATGGACAACCGCATCAGCGGGTAATGAAAGTGACCAATGATCACATGACCATAAAACACAAGAACAAAAGAACCAATAACAGAAGGTAGCAGATAAACAACGTAAACTGTTAATTTACAAACCTGGTTTCCTGATAAATATAGAATAAATTTAAAAATCCTTCTCTATACATTTAAGGTCACCCATAATCTTGCCCCATCATATCTGTCAAATCTTTTCAATATTGCATCTTCCTCCTGTTTGCTCAGATCATCCACTTTCACTCTTCTCTCTGTGCCTCCTGCTCGTCTAAGTACTATGGGTAGCAGAGGGCAATCAGCACTCCTGACACAGTTTCTGTATTGATGTGTGTCATGGCTCAGTGCATCATATAACACCCTGAAATAGTTAAAAATTAAATACTTACAAATAACATTAAAACATATTAACTGCACAAAAAATATACTGCGTATATTTTTTAAATATCTTATCTTATCTTATCTTATCTTATCTTATCTTATCTTATCTTATCTTATCTTATCTTGCATCTACACAATCATACCAGCTTTCTGGTTTAATTATTAGGATGCATGTGCATAAAACTAAACATTACATTTTGTAAAGTTATGATATTATTCTAAGGATATATTTGTGTTTTCCTAAAGGTAAACCCAGTGAAGTACCACACCAGTGCTTTGTTCACCTTCCATCAGATTAATGCCTTTGAAAAAGATGGTTTTCTCTTCATGGATCTGTGCTGCTCAGACAGTGGCGATGTACTGGATGTGTACCTCTTACAAAACCTGCGGAAATCTGGAGCGGCATTGGATAAAGTTGAAAAGCTCTTTTTCCTTATTAACAAAACTGTATTAATTTTCTGTTCTGAAGTTTATTAAGGAACAGCCTCAGTCAAATATAACCTTAGCGCTTATCCAAAATAAAGACTTTTGAGTTTCCATGTTCTTCCCAGCTCCCTGGATGGACATGGGGAAATCCCCCCTGGAAGATAATGAACAAATAAGTTGTAGATCGATTGGATGTCACGTAGATTTAATTAATTGGCGACAAGTTTCGGAACACTAGATTTTAGTATTTCTGTAATTATGTGAGTTATAATTGTGTTTTGTAATATTTCTCAGACATACAATGATCTGGGCAGAACGATTGCTCGCCGCTTTGTTCTGCCATTGAATGTCACAACGGAAACGCCACAAAACACAAACCTCAACACAACAGTCGACAGCTTTGCCACTGCAGTCTACCATGGGAACAACAAAGTAAGTAACAGCATCACACAGTCCAGGCACGGCAAAAAACTACCTTTTTGGATTAGATTACATTAGATTCAACTTTAGTGTCATTGTGCAGAATACAAGTACAGGGCTAATGAAATGTAGTTAGAATCTAACCAGAAGTGCAATACAGTATCTATTAATCTTAATCATTTTTAGTTCTAAATATTTGGGTGTTTGCAACAGCCATTTCAGTTTGATATATCTAATAATTGATGGACACAGTAATATTTCAGGATTGAAATTAGGTTTATTGTACTAACAGAAAATGTGCAATATGCATTAAACCAAAATTTGACAGGTGCAAAAGTATGGGTACCCTTATCATTTTATTGCTTTGAATACTCCTAACTACTTTTTACTGACTTACTGAAGCAACCTGTAACCTGATTGAGCTTTGATCTCCATAGCCAGGTGTATCCAATCATGAGTAAAGGTATTTAAGGTGGCTAATTGCAAGTTCTCCTATTTGAATCTCTTCTGAAGATGGCATCATGGGCTCCTCAAAACAACTCTCAAATGATGACAAAGAAAACAAAGATTGTTCAACACAGGTGTTCAGGGGAAGGATACAAAAAGTTGTCTCAGAGATTTAACCTGTCAGTTTCCACTGTGAGGAACATAGTAAGGAAATGGAAGCCCACAGGGACAGTTCTTGTTAAGCCTAGAAGTGGCAGACCAAGAAAAATATCAGAAAGGCAGAGAAGAAGAATGGTGCAAACAGTAAAGGAAAATCCACAGACCACCTCCAAAAAGCTGCAGCATCATCTTGCTGTAGATGGTGTCACTGTGCATCGGTCAACAATACAGCGCACTTTGCACAAGGAGAAGCTGTATGGAAGAGTGATGCGAAAGAAGCCGTTTCTGCAAGCACGCCACAAACAGAGTCGCTTGAGTTATGGAAAAGCACATTTGGACAAGCCAGCTTCATTTTGGAAGAAGGTCCTGTGAACTGATAAAACAAAGATTGAGTTGTTTAGTCATACAAAAAGGCGTTATGCATGGCGTCAAAAAACTCAGCATTTCAAGAAAAACACTTGCTACCCACTGTAAAATGTGGTGGAGGTTCCATCATGTTTTGGGGCTGTGTGGCCAAAGTTGGGGGTCGCATGGATTCTACTCAGTATGAGCAGATTCTTGAGAATAATGTTCAAGAATCAGTGACGAAGTTAAAGTTACGCCGGGGATGGATATTTCAGTGATCCAAAACACCGCTCCAAATCTACTCAGGCATTCATGCAGAGGAACAATTACAATGTTCTGGAATGGCCATCCCAGTCCCCAGACCTGAATATCATTGAATCAATAACAGTGACTGGTGCATGGAGAGGAGAAGTGTTGCACATGATATAATATGAACATTATATATATATATATATATATATATATATATATATATATATATATATATATATATATATACACATCATATGAACATGATATAAAGTGCATACAGTATAGAAGGTGCAGAGAAGTGGTTGTGCAAAAGAGTTATTAAAGTGTATGTGTAGCGTTCACGAGGATAACTGCCTCAGGAAAAAAACTTTTCATGAGTCTGCTGGTGTGGGAACGGAGGCTCCTGTAATGGGTGAGGTGAGATCATTAGAGATGTGAAGACAAAGGAACTTGAAGCTGGACACCTGATCTACTGCAGCTCCACTGACGTAGATGGGGGTGTGAGCTTAGCTCCCGGTCTTCCTAAAGTCCATAAAGATCTCCTTAGTTTTGTGTGTAGAGTGCCAGGTTGTTTTTATGGCATAATGAGAACAGATGCTATACTTTGTCCCTGTAGGCTGTTTCATCATTGTCTGTGATCAGGCCTATCACCGTGGTATCGTCTGCAAACTTGACTATGGTGTTTGAACAATAAACAGGCACACAGTCATGGGTGAAGCGCTGTGCAAATAGTGTCCTCTTTGGAACTATTGCTGCGATATTCAAACTGGTGTGGGTCAAATGTAGCAGGCAGGCAGAACTTCAAGTGAGAGAGAACTAGTCTTTTAAAGTACTTAAACAGTGCAACAGGTCAGAAGTCATTAAGGGCTGAAGCAGTTGAGTGCTGGTATCAGACTTGAAGATGGATGGGACAGCTGCCTGGGTCAGCGAGACATTAAAGATGTGTGTGAAGACACCTAAAAGTTCCTCAGCACAAGCCATTAGCACCCAGCCGGGTACACCAACAGGCCCAGCTGCTTTACATTCATTCATCCTGCTCAGCGTGCGACTGACTTCCGAATTGAAGATCGTTTTTTAAAAATGAAACTAGCATATAAGTGGTTCAGTTCATCAGTAAGGCACTGTTGGTGGATGGCGCAGTGCAGGCTGGCTTGAAAGCAATGAGGGTGTATATGCCCTGCCACATACGTCGAGTGTCAGAGGTGGTGAAGTGCTCCTCGATCCTCTGTTTGTAGCAGTGCTATAGCTATTCCTCTCCTCAGGTTAGCTCTGGCCGAGCTTTCTCCTGACCTGAAGCCAGCATCTCTGGCTTTGATCTCTGGCTTTGAGCCCTCTGTTCATCCAGGGCATCTGGCTAGGGAATGTTATTATTGTCTTTTGTGATGTCACTCTGTCCACACAGCTGTTAATGTGTTCCAGGACAGAGTTAGTGTAGGTGTCCAGATGGATGAGTGAGCACGTGGTGTCTCATACTCACTCCAGTCGGAGTGGAACTGCTGGAACTGGTGCTGAAGGAAGGAGTCGGCCCCATCCATCCAGATCTTTACAGTTCTGGTGGTAGGCTTAATCCTCTAGATGACTGGAGAGTATTTGGGCTAGGGTGACCAGATGACCAGTCACCCAATTTCATTACTTTTCACATGTCCCGCAAATTGAGACGTTGTCCCGCATTGTTATTGAAAATCAGACTTTGGTCTTCCATTTTTCTTCCATTTTTTTTTTTTATGCGTGTTTTATAATCTAGCATTAGATGACTGTGTTGTCTGTTATCGGGGGAGAGGCGGGCTGTTTGAATGTCAACCAATCAGGAACGCAGACGCATGTTAAGGGCGTGCCCACCAACACAAATAATGCAAATCAGGTCAAAACAGGGCTTAGTGAGGTGGCTCTAAGGTGGCTTAGTGATGGCTTAGCAATGATGTGGATATGGCAAGTGTCATATGTTGTATTAAAATTGCACAGTGTCAACAAATCCCAAAAAAGTTGGGACGAGTAGCAAAAAGTATCTGGAAAAAGAAAATTGAGCATATGAACAAATTGAATGTATAAAACACAATTGAAAAATTATTACCACTATGTAATCTCAACATTCTTACATGTTTACATTGTTTGGAATTGAGGATTTTAATTTGCAATTTGTGTATGGTTTATCCATTTTGCTTAATACAAGACAACTGATCAAGCATGAATAATAAAAAGACTCAAAGGTGCCTTATTTTATAGCTGTTGATAGAATTCATGTCATAGTGGCATATTCACATACATGTATAAAACCATGCACACTATGAGTTCGTTTCATGCCTGTTGAAAATGAAATGTTCAAAACCATGTTTTTGATGTTAGACATCTGTGGTAATAGGACTTAATAACACCCAAATTCCCATCCATCCATTATCTTCCGCTTTTATCCTATATTAGGGTCGCGGGGGGGGGGGGGTTCCCCATGCCCATCCAAGGGAGAACGTCTCGGGCGCTGGGCAGATACACCCAGGACAGCGAGCCAACCCATCGTTGGGCACACACTCACTCACACAGACATGCACACAAACACACTCTAAATGAGGCAATTTTGAGAATTCAGTTGACTTGATCCATGTTTTTGGACTGTGGGAGGAAACCGTAGAACCCGGAGGAAACCCACGTGGACACAGGGAGAACATGGAAACTCCACCCAAATTGGGATTCGAACAGGGAATCGGTATATTCCATATATTGCATATTGGTTTGGTCATAGTTTGATTTTTTTTTATTTCTCATTTCTTACTATAGGTGTTCTGCACTTATGAGGATCTCTGCGGTGATGAGCTGCTTGATTACGGTGGCATGGATTTCCCTCACATTAATTACAGGTGCAACACCAAACCCTACCGCTACTTCTATGGTTGTGGATTCCGCCACCTAGTGGCAGACACATTGCTCAAGATGGACTTACATGACAGAAAGTTAAAAGTGCGTCGGCATTTGATTTTTTTTCTCAAATTAAGACATAATTGTGGTTCATTTCATAAAAGTTACACTGTTACACTCGAGGAGGGCGGAGGACCCCACCTTCCCCCCCGGGATTTTTATTTTATTTTTTTTTTCTTGGTCGCGTCCTCCCGTTGCGCGACCGTAGGGGCGGGGGTACTGTAACGGGTGCCTAGGGCACCTGTTCCAGGTTTGTTAATTTACTTTAATGAATGTCATTTAGTTTGTTTAATGATCTCTTTCTGTTGATTGGTTGTGTTGTGCACGTGATCGGTTTTCATTTGTATTTATTTCCTTCTTTCCCTGTCCTCGGTGCACTTCGTGGTTTAGTTTATGTTCACTCGGCGGTACCTTTGTTTTGTGGTGTTACTACACCTTTAATAAAATTCCATTTCCCTGCTACCTGCGTGCCTGGCTCCCTTCAGCGCGTTTGAGCGCGACGGCTCTGCGCTTCCTATGCGCAGCTGCTTTAATCTCTAGGTAGGCGAGTGTAACAATGGTTGTATAAACGTAGAATTAAAGTTAGGTGCCATTCCAAGGCTTCCAAGGTTTCCCTTGTGCGGGACAGAAGAGCCCTTGGCCATAAAGTAAAAGGAGAAAGGTAGCCATTGGGAACCTGTAGAAAATATTATTAAGGGTAATCAATGTAATGTGAATGAATATGAATTATGGTTAAGTTAATAATTTAATGATTTTGGCTAATGTGTTGTATTTGTATAGGGTCGACTCTAGTTAATTAGGGCTGAGTCTTAGGTGTTAAATTAAGAGGGGTAATCTAGGGGGAATAGTGCACCTGTCTGGAAAGAAGTAGAAGAAATGCGGCTTAATACAAATTGTTAGACAATCCTTGGTCCTCTCGAAGTTTCTTCCTCAAAAAACTATTTAACAGGAAGATTTTTTTTTTTTGCCATTTTGCCATTTTGTGTTCAGGCTTATAACACTGTAAATATGCCTCGTGACAATGTCTTGTTGTAAAAAGCGCTATATAAATAAATTACTTGAACTTGAACTGAACTTTGACCAAGGCTGGGTATGCTACTGGTGAATTCTGCTTTGAATTTCCTTCTTAATACAGTTTTTGTTTCTCATTTTTGTGCAATACAATTCACCTTGGGGTGTATTTAAAACCAATCTCTGGTATCTAATTCAAATCAAATTCAAAGCCTAACTCAATCAATAAAGGTATCTGGTTTTAGAAGCTCTTGAATGCCGTTGCGATGTTACAGACAGGTGAAAGTTTAATATGGAAAATACACAATACTGTATGGTTTTATTTTCACACAATTGTAAAGATTTGTCACTGTGTTTGATTTTCAGGTGTGGCATGAGCCAGGTTTGTATCCGTCTGAACCAGTGTTTGTTCCCTTCCCAAATGCAGTGGAGGAAGATGATGGGATCATTCTTTCTGTTGTCCTCACACCCACAAAGGTAAAACGAAATTCTACAAAAAAATATAATTCAGTCAAAAGTCCATTATTGAAGTTATATACTGATATATACAATAACTGTGTCTTGTGGTTTAAGGATAAACACAATTTTCTACTGGTGCTTGATGCTAAGACATTCGTGGAACTGGGAAGAGCAGAAGTACCTGTCAGCATTCCTTATGGCTTCCATGCTACCTTTCACTCCTCAGTGTAATTGTTGCTGGATAAAAAAAAGCAATGTTAAATATTTACTTATTCCAGTGCTGATTTTATCTTACTAATAGATTTGTAGGAGTTTACAAAACCAGATTACAAATTATTATTACCTGCCACCATTATTTGCTGTGATTTTACTAATTAAAAAAATAATAAATTATTCATTCATTATCTCCCGCTTATCCTCTATTAGGGTCGCGGTGGGATTCCCCATGCCCATCCAGGGGAGAACGTCTCGGGCGCTGGGCAGATAGACCCAGGACAGGGCGCCAATCCATCGCTGGGCACACACTCACTCACACAGACACACTCTATAGGGGGCAATTTAGAGAATTCAATTAACTTGTTCCATGTTTTTGGACTGTGGGAGGAAAACGGAGAACCCGGAGGAAACCCACGCAGACACGGGGAGAACATGGAAACTCCACCCAGATGGGGATTCGAACCGGGAATCCCTAGCGCTGAGAGGCGAACGTGCTAACCACTAAGCCACCGTGCCACCAATAATAAATTAATTAATTTAATTAATTGAATATGAAGAGCTGGCACGGTTGCTTAGTTCTCTCAGCACTGGGGATTCGAGGTTCGAATCCCAATCTGGATGGATTTCCATATTCTTTCCATATTGGGTGTCCATGTGGTTTTCCTCCAGGTTCTCAGGTTTCCTCCCACAGTCCAAAATTCAAGGTAAAATTCATGGATTCAAGGTAAATTAAAAGCTCTAAATTGCCCCATATAGCATGGATTTGTGTGTGTGTGTGTGTGTGTCTGTGTGAGTGAGTGTGCCCAGCGATAGATTGGCATCCTTTCCCGGAAAGTTCTCCCCTGGATGACAAAAAGCACAAAAAGGCTCTCTGCTTTGGTTATTAAATATTCTTTCTTTGAGACTAAGGACTATTGCTAACCATGTGTTAATTTACCTGCCATTTGATTTAGATTTATTCTTTGAAAATGACTTTGTTTAATCAGTATACTTAAATACTTAATGCTATATGTTGTAATCACTGTTTATTAATGTGTTTAGATGCCAAATGTCAAGTAGCAGGTCTTTAACCTGAGAATCAATGTTATAAGGCTTTTTTTTTATTGAAGTAGATAGTTCCTTTTTGAAAAATCTTTACATATTTTTCTTTCAGAAAATTAGATATAGGGTTTACAAATTCTAATAAGTCACACAACAAATTAGTTTAACAATTAATTAATTTAATCTACCTTTATTTACAAACACAAATACATAGACAATATATTAAAGTTGATGCCAAGGAAAAGAAGCAAAATACAACTGCCTTGTTTAAGCCAGGAGTGGAAACCGCTACTAAATGTGTGCCCAAGTCCTCAGTTTATATGATTTTTAAAAACCTTCATGATAGGTCTAACAACAGTGATGGTTACAGAAAGCAACTGATTTTATTGTCATTATGTCACATAATAAAAATCCATGTGAAGTTCAGTAAAATTGATGGTACTTTCTGAGGCAATAGTATATATAGAAGAAGCTAAGTTTTTGATTTGGAATCCATGTCTGTATTTTATGCTAGTAAAATAAAAAAACACAATGTAACTGCCTACTTGATTGTCACGGTTTGTTTTGGTCAGGTGGTGTGGGTTGGTCTAAGTGTTCACGCCCCTGTAATCACGTGCACCTGGGTCTTATCACGTTTTGTTATGTAAACCCTGCACGCCCTGCCCTCACGTCCAGTTTGTCTTGTGCCACGCCTGTGCTAAGCACCTTAGTTCCTCATCCTTGTTTGCTGTTCTTTGTTCTCTGTGTGTGTGTGCAGCTCACCGTCCTGCCGCCTTCACTCCGTCAAGTCCCCTACACTGACGTCCCTGGATTATTGGAGCACTACACTGCTGACGTCATCACCCACCGCCTCGTGTTGCCTCATTCAGTGTCTGTGTTTCCCCATACTGTGTCTCCCCTCTTGTTGGACAATAAACCCTGTTCTGTACTCTACCTCTGTCTCCAGCCCCGTCTCTCCGAGTAGCGAATCCGCCTCACCCGGTTGCTCGACCGTAACACTTGATTATATCTAATCAGTATTGGCAAGAATATTTGTGCTGTCGACTTTAAATCTGAGGGAGATACACGAAATAATAATTAAGCCTCTGCGCCTCTTCTTTACCATGCCAGAAAATAAGACGCAGGATGAATACGCATTCTAGTATTTACAATCTGACTCTATCAGATCAATAAAAATTGTAGAGATACAGAAGCCATTCTGTAAAACTTGACTTTCAATGAATCTGGTTCTGTCACCCATACACTGCTGTGGAATCATTAAAAAAACATTAAATAATTTTTCTAAAATTCATGTTGTTCCTTTGAAAATGTAGCCACATATACTCTTGGTCTCTAGCCAGATATTTACTGTTATATTTACTATTATAGTTTCGTTAAAGTAGTGTTAAAGTATGTTTAAATAAATATTGTTTTTTGTATTAATTCGTTTAGAAGACATGGTATGCTGGTAAAAATATGTCGCAATGCTGGACCCAATCACGTGAGACTGAACCACAAGAGAAAATATTTTAAAAATATCAAATATTTATTTTATCAAACAAATACAAAAGAAATATAAATTCTCTTAGGGTATGTGCACATCTTACATATCGCATATAGTGCCAAACAATAAGTTGAAGTTCAAGTTCAAGTAATTATTTTTAAATAGCGCTTTTTGTAATATTACATTGTCACAAAGCAGCTTTACAGTGTTATAAGCCTTTGAACCCCCAGCAAGAAAAAAAAAAGATTGTGTGATGATCAGGAGTCCGTATTTAACAATTTGAAAACTCTATAAGTCCATTAAGGGTGTCATGCAATACCTTAGATGTACATGAGACCCTCTAAAAACAGAAACAAGCATCAGGGACACCCTGACTGTTGCTATTAGAGCAACTGCAACGTTTACCCTACATAAAATAAATAAATCAGTCAAAGGCATGTTCATACTGAATTGGACTTAGTAGAGCACTGCCCTGTCTGGACCATCGCTTAACCAAAGAACATAGGCTCTTTTGGGCTCATGTTTTGGCCAGCATGACGCAGCTGACGTTGTCTTTCATTTACTGACATGTTTCCTATGGTCAGCCAAGGCCCAGGGGTATTTCATGGCATTTGGAAGGCCAAAAGCAAAATACCCCACTAAGCAAATTTTACTTTATTTAACAAAAGTAATGGCTTAGTGATTAGCACGTTTGCTTCTTAGCGCTGGGGATTCAGGTTTGAATTCCAATCTGGGTGGAGTTTCCATGTTCTATCCGTGTCTGCGTGGATTTTTCCTGGGTTCTCTGGTTTCCTCCCACAGTCCAAAAACATGGATTCAAGGTATATTAAGTGCACTAAATTCCCGCATATAGCATGTGTTTGAGTGTATGTCTGTGTGAGTAAGTGTACTTCACTACATTGACCGACACAGAATTAAAATGGGTGCTTAAATAGTTTGTTGTTTTCTGGACTCAAGGTTCTAGGCAATTGGTTTTATTGCTTGCCCTGTTGCAACAGGCCAGCCCAGTCCCCAAATGCAGGGCAACCAGAATGATCAAAAAAGAAGAAAAAAAGGAAAAAGCAAAAACATGGAACATTTTGAGTGATAAGCTCTTTAAATGGAAATAATTTAATAAGACATCATCATTATCGCATCAGTGCACCTCCAAATGAGATCTGCATTGCTAGAGGTAAAACACAGATACTTACAGATTTTTTTTTTAAATCACATGTATACAGTTGAGTGCTAATTCAAAATAAAACAGTTAAAAATGTATTAAAATATTAAAATAAATAAAGTATATGTAACATGATACTTAAACTAATTAATTTTCCATTATTTAGTTATATTGTACGGAGCCCCGGCGGCACGGTGGCTTAGTGGTTAGCACATTCGCCTCTCAGCGCTAGGGATTCCCGGTTCGAGTTTCCATGTTCTCCCCGTGTCTGCGTGGGTTTCCTCCGGTTTCCTCCCATAGTCCAAAAACATGGATCAAGTTAATTGAATTCTGAAGATTGCCCCTGTAGAGTGTGTCTGTGTGAGTGAGTGTGTTCCCAGCGATGGATTGGCGCCCTGTCCTGGGTGTATCTGCCCGGCGCCTGAGACGTTCTCCCCTGGATGGGCATGGGGAACCCCACAGCGACCCTAATAGAGGATAAGCGGGAGATAATGAATGAATGAATGAATGTACGGAGCCCCTAAAGGGACATGAGCAAAAAAAATATCGAGAGGAACACGAGTAGAAAATAATTTATTTAGTAAGTCGTGCCCACCACTTAATAACTCGTGCACATGACTTACTAAGTAATTTATTTCCCTGCTCGTGTTCCTCTCGATATTTTTTTTGCTCATGTCCCCTAGATATTATGTGAATCATAATCTGACAATAAACAGACATGACGCGCTGTTACAATGATAGCGTTTACACTGGTACATGTGCTCTCCGACACTATGGCTGTTTGACAGATCCACAGATAAATAAATAACACGAATATAAATAAACAGATCTTTCTATGCGTGAATAGGATGTCGTGCGCACCACTTACTAACTCGTGCGCATGAGACATCCTATTCACGCATGCGTATGTGTACATGTGACTGTGTACCACACATCAATTGATTCCCTGAAGATTCTTAGAAAGCATCTGTTTTTCCATACATGTAGCTGCGGAAGAACACTGGTTACGTTCATCTCATCCTAGATATGTACACTTCATCTCATCCAATACAGCAGACTGTCTTTCAAAATAAGACATTATTTTCGTGTTAGATAGCTAAAGTTGGCACAATAAAGCACATGATTAAAGGCAAAAAAATTCAAATACGGTTATTCAATAAAATCAGACTGAAATCGCCACGTTTAACTTCAACTCTTTACTGTTTTGAGGGGTAAAAGGAAATTCCCAAGCAACAAGCCACGGGGAGATAATGCAAACGAGTTTCGGTCGAATTTAGCACTAGATGGCCTTCCGGAGTTACATTCCTAGAAAGATTCCTAGAAAGAAATGTTTATTTATATTCGTGTTCTTTATTTATCTGGGTGACGGTCTAATGACCGGGGCATGGCAGATCCGCTACTCGGAACAATCAGTCTGCGGCAGAGGTACAGTCAACAGAGTTTATTCACACAACAACTGGGGAACAGCGCGTGGTAGTATGACGTGCTGGCGGAGAACATGGAAGTGCCGAGATGGTGGCGTGACGTCACAGCTAGGCGGTGTAGACGTCAGCGGGCCGTGTTTCAAACCACAGGTTCCAACCAGGATAGAGTGTGGCTCGGAGTGGGTACAGCTGCAGGAGGCAGGGCAGCACACACAAACACAAGGCAGAACGAGTACAAAGGAAACACACAGTACAAGGCAGGGACAGGCAAGGCGAGGCGTGACCGGGTGCCAAAGAGGACGAGGCAAAACACACAGGTGTGCACAGGACCTATTGACGACGAGAGACAGGATGGCGTGACTTAAATAGAGTACGTGATTACACCCAGGTGGACACAATTACGAGGCGTGGTTCCCCAACACACTCACACCACGTGATGAACCATAACAATCTGTGGATCTGTCAAACAGCCATAGTGTGGGAGAGCGCATGTCCCAGTGTAAACGCTATGGTTGTAACAGTGCGTTATGTCTGTTTATTGTCAGATTATGATTCACATAATATCTCGTGCGCACAATTTATTCTCGTGGTGGGGAAGTAATAAGTGGTGAGCATGACATAAGTAAAAAAAAAAAATTTTTTTTTTACTCATGTTCCTCTCATATTTTTTTTTTGCTCATGTTCCTTTAGAGGCTCCGTAATATTGTGCGTCGAAACTAGAACATTTTAATTGATTATAATGTAATTATTCACAGGAAGTAATGCATATGTAATGCACAGGTGCCGCTGCACGGGAATCACCGGAATATTGAGTGGGCGTGCTGATTGCCCCGTCCCGGGGCTCCAGCTCTCTCAGGGATTATTTAAGACTCGCCTGTTGGTTCATTTCAGGTTGGGTCTTAGGCCGGCATGTCATTGATGCTATTTGCACCATGTTAACCTTACCTGTATTCTTCATCTCAGTGACCTGGGCCTCCTAACCAGCGTTACGGATGTTTCAGTAGCACCAAAGCATCTGCACCAGGGCTGACGGATCCCGGACCTGTGGTCTCCGCCCCGTACCTTTGTTTGATGCCAGCCGCTCTTTTTGTTCTGGCGGGATTACTCGGGACCACAGCGCGCATCCCACGGCTTCTTCAGTTTTTTTTTTTTGTTCTGCTCCTGAGGTGTGTGAGGTACCATGTTGGCCATTGCTGCTTTTAATAAACTGGTGCTCACATTGAACCCGACCCGTCTCGCGTCTACCCATCACCGGCATGACAGATACCGACACCAATAAAGCGGTGGCCATTTATCCAGAGGATCCGCTCCTGGCCATTCGGGAACAGGGCAGGTTCTTGGGGGAACAGTGCAACAACCTAGAAGAGGTCACCACTGCGCTTAGGAGCTTGGCTAAACGCCAAGGGGCTATGGAGGGGGATCTCTCTCATCTTTGTGCTGCGACGACCAGCGTACCATCCCCGGAGGCGTTTGCCCCGACTCTCGGCTCTTCACCAACCCCACGAGCATCCTGGCCCATGTCCCCCCTGGATGTTATGACAGGCATCCCGATTCCTGTGGTATCTTCCTGCTCGAGTGCGATCTGTTCTTCACGAGCCATATGTACTTCCCGGATCAACATCGGATTGCATTCATCCTTGCTTACCTGCGAGAGAAGGCTGGCAAGTGGGGCGAGTCATTGTGGAATTCGGGCTTGCTAGAGACTATGGATTATCACGCCTTCCGGTAGAGCTTCCGCGCCATGTTCCATCACCCCAACCAGGGCTGCTCCATGGGGTCTCTGCTGATGAGGCTATGCCAGGATTTGGGTTTACCATCATCCAGCGCAAGTAAGGACCAGGTGAGCCCTCGATCATCCGCGGGAAGATTGTTTACGCCGCTGCCGGTTACACCTGTTGTTCGAAGCAGGAGCTTTTGGACCCGGGCACTCATGGATTCTGGCGCAGAGGGGAATTTTTTAGACCTCAGCACCATGCCAGTGGGGGATTCGGCTGTTGCCGCTCTCGGAGCCGTGACAAGTCTGCAGAGTGGATGGGTCTTCTGCTCATCCTGGGAATGTTACATGTAGTACAGAGATGGTTACTCTTAACATTAATAATATGCATACCGAGGATATAACATTTTTTCTCATTACCTCTCCCGCTTCTGTCTTTATTTTAAGTTTACCCTGGCTGCAGAGGCATGACCCCATTATCTCCTGGTCTGGCAAGCAGATTTTGCAATGGTCCTCTTTTTGCTACTCCTTGTGCATCAGTCCCAAGCGGTTACTAACACGGTTGATCGGGAGGTCCTTCCTGCAGGGGTTCCCGAGTGTTACGCCGATCTGGGGGAGTTGATTACCACCGGAGGTGCCTCGCGGTTACCTCCGCATCGTGACTACGCCTGCCCTATCGAGTTGGTCGAGAATGCCAAATTACCTCGGGTCGGTCCGTACCCACTTACCGCAGCGGAGACCAGGGTCATGCGCGAATACATAACAGAGTCTCTCATGTGGGGCATCATTCGGCCCTCCACCTCACCCGCTGCCTCGGGATTTTTCTTCGTCCCGAAGAAAATTTCCGAGCTCCGTCTGTGCATCAATTACCGGGACCTTAACCAGATTACTTGTATATACGCAGACCCCATCCCACTCATTCCTTTGACTTAAGAACGGTTAGGTCAAGCTGCCGTCTTTACTAAATTAGATCTGTCTCATCCGTATAATCTGGTGGAACGAGTGGAAAATGGCCTTCGTCACCACCATGGGCCACCACGAGTATTTGGTCATGCCCTTTGGTCTCTTCTATGCACCCGCTGTGTTCCAGGCGTTTGTTAATGACATTCTGTGCGATTATCTGGAACGTTGCTTGATTGTCTATATTGACGATATCCTCGTGTATTCCACCAACATCCCATCACACAGAACATCACACACAGGTGCGCGCCGTCTTGCGCCGCCTATTACAGCACCAGCTATATGTTGTATGTCCTGAGGTACACCATCTCACACGCAGGGTTGCAGCTGAAGGGTGGAAAGGTTGCGTGCCATCCTGGATTGGCCTGTGCCCTCCGCGATACGCGAGATACAGCGTTTTCACAGGTTCATGAATTTCTCTCTGTCTCGCCTCCGTTCATCACGGGATGACACAGTCATTATACAATTAAAATCTTATCAATTTTACAAATGTTATCTTTTATGGTGCAAATGGTTGTAGTACCTCAATTAAACAAATTCATTAATAGTATGAACATCAGGCGGCACGGTGGCTTAGTGGTTAGCACGTTCGCCTCTCAGCGCTAGGGATTCCCGGTTCGAATCCCCATCTGGGTGGAGTTTCCATGTTCTCCCCGTGTCCGCGTGGGTTTCCTCCGGGTTCTCCGGTTTCCTCCCACAGTCCAAAAACATGGAACAAGTTAATTGAATTCTCAAAAAAATTGCCCCCTATAGAGTGTGTGTGTGAGTGGGTGTGTGCCCAGCGATGGATTGGCGCCCTGTCCTGGGTCTGTCTGCCTGACGCCCGGGGCGTTCTCCCCTGGATGGGCATGGGGAGCCCCACCGCGACCCTAATAGAGGATAAGCGGAAGATAATGAATGAATGAATGAGTATGAACATCATCACATAATATATAACTCGTAGAACAATTGCTGTGTATAGTAAACATTTACTGTCCTTATTGTAATTTATCATATGTGATTGGTGTATAATTTAGTCTGTTAATTTGACCCTTCCCACACTAACACTCATTATCACACACCATCTCTCATTGGGTAATAAGAAGCCAGTAGAAGGGGGTGGCTTCACCTTATTCATAGCAACAGAGCCACTTCCATCCTATGTTAAATTGCCAACCAATACCCAAAAAAAGAGTTTTGT
>JAFMOD010000640.1:0-31657 GCA_019802435.1 Corydoras maculifer | reverse complement strand
TAAAAACACACACACACACACACATATATATATATATATATATATATATATATATATATATATATATATATATATATATGAGTAATATATACAAAAAAGCCTGGGGTTTAGATAAAGAAAATGGATGGAAAAGGTCTACACTTATTATAGGACCATACATTTTGAACCATAACTTGCAACCGAGCTTGAAGCCTGGTCAAGATTTGCTGTAAATATAAATAAGATCAATATACACATAAGTTTTAATACAAATTTCAATAAAATGCATTTTTATTGTAATGAGCTCTTGAGCTGGTAAGCAAAATTAACCAATGAGCTTCATTCACAAGTTCTGTTACTACTATAGTCAATGTGCTGGTCTGGTACTCATCCAAAAATGATCCCCACCAAAATAACTGGCCCGAGTGTAGATTCAATAACCAAGGACATGCATTAAATATAGACTCACAAAGAGAACAAAGTCTCCAGTGGAGTCAGCCTTGATGCAATATATTTGACCATACCCAAGGCTAAGTGCTTTATATTATGCTATAAATGGATCTGTGTACTCCCTTGCTTCAACTTGACCATATCATATCCCAGCAATTACTGTTGCAACTTTTTGAATGGACAGTTTTTTTATATTAACATTTATATATACATTTCTTTATATGTAATGTAAATTATTCAACATACGGTTGATAGATGCATTAATAAACACATTTAGCCAGATGAGATCAGTAGCTCATCTCATCTCCTTATCATGACTGCTTCATCATCTACTAGGGTTTCCTATGTCCAATCAGGGGAGAATGTTTCAGGCGCTGGGCAAATACACCTAGGACAGAGCACCAATCCATTGCTGGGCACCCACATAGTCACACACAACTGTATGTAGCGGCAATTTGGATCGAGACAACTTGGAGCAGCCAAGTCACGGTAAATACATGTTGTTGGACTGTGGGATAAAACTGGAGAACCCAGAGAAAACCTATGTGGACATGGAGAGAACATTGATTCACAGTGATGAGAGGCTAACGTGCTAAGATATCTGTTTGAGACATGAGATATGAGAATGAGAACAGATATGAGAACATGTTTAATTTGATTTAATTTAAAGAATTCTTTTATATCCCACTGCAAGTAATTAGAGATCTTGATGATAGTATTCCTTGTCATATGTGTTTTGTTTAAAAGTTATTTATTTTTGTTTTGTTTAATGCATATTATGATTTATTTCTGATTGACTACCTATTATACAGTATTGATGGAAGTAAAAAAAAAATAAATAAATAAAAAACTCTTCTCTCATTTTCTCTTAAATTTTTCATTTCATCACAATAAAAATTTTGCCTTTGGGCATTTTTATATTCCCCAGGCTTTAGTGTAGCCCAGCTAACACAAGCTGACACTGCAAATTAAATACAGATACCAGGAATGTCACAGTGCTTTTGTGCCACGTGGAGTGCTGCCAACTCAATATCTTTTTCCAAGAATAGAGGTAACAAGGAATGTGTTAGAGAGGCCCTGGTAGAGGGTTCAGCACAATGTTAGAAGAAGTCTTAATTTCTTGGTTATAATGAATAATAAAAACAATAAAGTCTACTGGAGCCCTAAAAGCATGGTCAGAATCTGGATTTCTAAACTAAAGGCTTTGCAGTCCTGATAGAGGTTTTTCACTGAACTGTATAAGTTTTTCTATTTTTGTAAAATGGACACTGGATAATTACAAAATCTGTACATTTATGAGCTGCTAATGCAGCGGCTGAGTCATCCAAGGAGGATGAATCCTCAACTGAGCCTTGGTCTTTACAAGGTTTCTTTCTTAAACACCACCACCAGGATGTTTTTCCTTGCTACTGCTTTTTTTTCACTGTTTTATTTACAGCTTTATCTACAGTTCTTTTTTAGTGAATTATTGTCTATTATTGAATTGACTGACTGGATTAATCACACACACACACACATACACCTCCTTGTATTTATTGTTTATTATTCTGTATATTGTAAATTATCTATTGTCTATTTTTAAATTATCTATTGTCTAATTGTGTATTTATTGTAAATCATTGTGCATATTGCATATGTTACTGCACATGTGCACTTAATGTTATGTCGTGGAGTTTATTGTTCTATGTAGCACTTTGATCCTGAAGGATTGTTGTTTTTTTTCATTGTGTACTGTACACCACTGTATATGGTTTAATGATAAAAAAAAATTAAATATATATTATTATTATTATTATTATTATTATTAAAATATCTATTATTTTTAATAATCATGATGGCAAGAAAAAATAAATAAAACAACCCCTGCAAGTCAATGTAGGAAACCCTGTGGTGTCGGCAGTGTACCCTTGCACACTTGGCATTCTGTTGGCAGTCTGAGTTGCTATGGTAACACTACTACGACTTTCTTCATTTTATGTTTAGTATGAAGAAAAAAATTTGCAACCATCCATGTAAAATATGCACCATCATTTCCTTCACACAGATTACTTTTATTTTGGATGTATTGTGAATGTTGCACAAAATGCCATCCACCCTAAATCAGTTGACCATTTAATTGCTGATTTGAAAATATTATCTTCAACTAAGCTATGGAAAAATGCTTAGCAGTAGTAGGAAAACATAAAAGAGTGGCAATGTTTTGAGTAAAGAATTATAAAAATGTATTAGCCAGTCCAACAGGAAAAGTAGTAGCAGATTACTGATATGGTGGGAAGTTCAAAGGCAGATTATAGATGAAAAAAAATGAGAAAACGAGGTAGAAAATGAGAAGGGTGGGACAATAGGAGCTTTCAGTTCTGCAGAGATCTAAGAAACTAGTTGAACCAAAATACCTTAAAAAAGAAGGAATATCATGAGTTTAAAGACAGCGAGATGAGGGGGAAAGAGAACAAAACCTTCTTTGGAATTAAAAGCTCACTCAGTAAAGAGGCCAGAGAGAAGGATAATAGACACCCAAGAAGACAGAAAGACCGAGAAAAAGAGAGAGGGTGATTGGAAAACACCTGCAAAGGAAATTACCTGAGGTACAATGCAAATCTCTCAAACCCAGGCTTATCAAAATAAAATGCAAAACAAAAATGAAAAGTATATACGATCAGAATGAATCCCACATGTTTCAGAAAGGTTACTTTTACTTGACCACAAAAGATGGGAAGTTTTTATCTTGCATCCATCTTTAGCATGCACGGCCATAACACCACAAAACATACTGTAAAAGCAATATATATTGGTTGCCTCACAGCAAAAAAAATATGTTACATTTCCAGGAGGGAAAATCACAGGTCCATTTGGTACGATATCTGCATGTTCTAATCTTGCCTGTATTTTTTTTAAATGCTTTTTTAAATGTTTTATCCTACAGCACATAGACATGCCAGTATATAAAGTGAGATATTACTGTAAAAGGCCATTGGTGTTGATGCTGGTGAGCAAATGTGTCAATGCACTTATCATGTCAATCCCAAGCCCAGATAAAGAGCTTACACAGTTTATTTAATAGGATGGAGTAAAAGAAAATGTCAAATCTGTGTCAGCTTTGTGAAGCATTTGCCACTTACAATAAAAAATGTTCTATGTACAATGTATCCATCTTGTCCGTGGTTCGGATCGCGGGGGCAGCAACCGAAGTAGGGAGACCCAGACCTCCCTCGCCCCAGCCACCTCCACCAGCTCGACTGAAGACTGGGTCTTCCCCGGGGTCTCCTTACAGCTGGACTTGCCTGGAACACCTCCCTAGGCGCCCAGGAGACATTCTTACCAGATGCCCGAACCACCTCAACTGGCTCCTTTCGATGCGGAGGAGTAGTGGCTCCACTCCGAGTCTCTCCCAGATGACCGAGCTTCTCACCCTCATCTCTAAGGAAGAGCCCAGCCACCCTGCGGAGAAAACCCATTTCAGCCGCTTGTATTCGTGATCTTGCCCTTTCGGTCATTACCCAAAGCTCATGACCATAGGTGAGGGTCGGAACGTTGATTGACTGGTAAATCGAGAGCCTTGCCTTGTGGCTCAGCTCCATCTTTACCACAACAGACCAGTATAGGGTCCGCATCACTGCTGACCCCACGCTGATCTGTCTGTCAATATCACGCTCCATCTTACCATTACTCGTGAACAAGACCCCGAGATACTTAAACTCCTCCACCTGAGGCAAGATCCCTGACCCAGAGAGGACTCGCTACCCTTTTCCGACTGAGAACCATGGCCTCAGATTGGGAGGTGCTGATTTTTATCCCGGCCACTTCACACCCGGCTGCAAACCGATCCAGTAAGAGCTGAAGTTCGCAGCCTGATGATGCTAACAGGACCACATTGTCTGCAAACAGCAGCAACGTGATCCTCAGATCACCAAACTGGACACCCTCCATCCCCTGGCTCTGCCTAGAAATTCTGTCCTTATAAATTATGAACAGCCTCACAGTCCAACCCTCACTGGAAACAAGTCCAACTTACTGCCGGTCATGCGAGCGCCAAGCTCCTGCTTCGCAAATACAGGGACTGAATGGCCATGTACCCCATACTCACGAAGCACCTCCCACAAAATACCCCGAGGGACACAGTCGAAAGCCCGGCCGGTCTTCTGTCGTTTGAGGAAACATCAGTTATGTTTAGTTCAGGTTTGTTTGTTGAGGTTGCATCGCGTGTATTACTGCTTAGCATAATGTTGGCTCGTGGATGTTAAAAGTTCTCTCAATCTCTTTTGTGCTTTGCCTTTTGCTAAACAGATTTGTATTATTTCAAGTGTTGTGTCTTTCTGTGATGCTGTGCAGCTGATGAAGCAGACTCCTTCTGGTATATCTTATTTGTATATAAAAAATCTTTTAAAATACAAGTATCATTCAAACTTTACAAACGATTTGAGAGAGTCTTCAAGGCGATGTCAAGTCCTCTGGAGTTTTACCATTTTACATCTAGAAATCTCTTTTCCACATCTCTCTTTTGTTAAGGACCAGGAATACCATAAATAATGAGGGGAGACTATAAGTGACTAAAAAATGGGAACCTGTCCTAAAACATACTGGTAACCTATTGCTTTGCTTAAAAATTAAATTGGAAACTTACTGCAAACCCTGCCCAGCGATGGATTGGCGCCCTGTCCTGGGTGTATCTGCCCAGCGCCCAAAACCTTCTCGCCTGGATAGGCATAGGGAACCTCCCCACGACCCTAATATAGTATAAAGTGGAAGATAATGGATGGCTGGATACTGAAAACCCAGAAGGTATTTACATTCTGAATATTTCACATGCTCTGTGGTTGTTTTGCCTATATGTGTTTTATATGCTTGGCCATTTTATAACCCTTAGGAGCCTCCAAAAAATGGCCTCCTCCTAAAACTGCTGTAAAAATATAATATTTTAATTTGTTTTCTATGTAAAATAAGTAAATCTAAAAAAAAAACTAATTTATGATAAAACTAAAAACTAATTAGCCCTTAAATATACATATCAAATTACATACATAATTTCAGTAGAATTTCAGATTGAACACCCTAAGCACTTAATCATTAGGTTTTATCAGGATAAATCCCAATTTTAAAATGTTTTCAAAATTAACATCTTGAGCTGCATTTTGTCATATAAACAAAGCCAAAATCGCTTAAATTAAAAACTGATTATTGAGGCTCATTGATGCGCGTTATTTGCTCTGTAGTCTGGGTTGTCGCTGCACCCACATACTGTAATTTCCTTAGCATCTTGTGGATCAGGCTTTTTAGTTTGTAGTCATTCATTCATCTTTTATTATTTTGCTTATTGTGGTCATTATCCTGTTTTTCACTCTTGTGTTTTGTAAATAAATAGTTCACTGTTTGCTTTATTTGGTCCACTTCCCTCTTTTATGTTCTTGCTGCCATTTAGAGGCAACACTTTTATTGCCAGTTATTTTGCTAAATCAGGCTTTAGTACTGTTTAGAGACAATCATGACAGATAAAACAGACAGGAGGAATCTTATTGCCAAATTTAGACAATTGTTTTGAATATTTTTGGCTTGTACTGTAAACAATGTAAAAGAAACCTCTAAGAGAAGTGCGTTTGAGATTTTACATCAAAAGTGATGAATAATTTTTAATTGCATATCATTATAAAATAATAAAAATATATATTTTACTGATGTTTTTTATTATAAAGTTCCTTCTGTTTATATTGAATTTATTATACATTGAGGTATAATAAATCCAGGTAAGGATTTTAATTCCTAAAAAAAAAAAAAACAGTGTAAGAGTTGAAGACTATAATAATAAAATGGGCACGGTAGCTCAGTGATTAGGGCGTTGGGCCAATTCCCAGGTCCACTGAAGTTACCAGTGTGGATCCTTGAGCAAGACACTTAACTCTTATTGCTCCAGGGATCTTGTGCTTAACCCTGTGCTCAATGTCATAAATGACCAAATGTAATGTAAATGTAATATCCAGCCACCTGAGGCACTCTTTGCAGTAAAATACCAAACACATGATGTAACTATGTTTAGGCTAGTTAGACAACAAAATGTCAAGCGGTGTATAATATTTGCTTAAAACTCATATGTAATGAAATTCACACCAAGGCTTTTGACATTGTATTTTTTTTTTTTTTTTAAAAACCCTTTTACATAACCCTAACAAACACATAAGCAACAAACACCATAAACCATCAAACATAAACACACAAAACAGGGCATGATAACTAATGATAACTACACACACACACACACACACACACACACACAGTAAAAGTAAACTACACATTTTAAAAGTACACTGAGGTGTGAGTTCAGCTTATGCAAAATGATAGCAAAACATTTTGTTGCGTTTATATTTTTGTTTAATACATAATGCGTTGATGTGCTGTGTAACATTTACATTTTCTAACCATTTATTCCTACCAATCAGTGTATTTATAATCAAATTACTAAAGCACATAATATTTTAAAACAAAGGTCTTTAAATATCTAACCTTTAAATTTTGCCACAAATTGCACCAGATTAATGCACGAACCTGTAATATATACAAAAGTTTCTTCTGAAAAATCATGTTTTAAAAATGACATCACAAAAGACTATGCATGTCCGCTGTTTGTTCATTCTATTGTGTGGGGGCACAGAGGGTTATTAAAGGTTAAGAAATCTAAAATGAAAACAGAGATAACATCAACACTGTCCACTGAGTCGTTTCCTCTGACAAGAGAAAAATAATAAAATGCTGTTCCTGACAGATTTTTAATATCACTGATTTAATGCCACATGCATTCTGTTATTTTTGCTTTCATAACTTAAAAAGACTATTTCTAAACTTAAAATAAGAATTGCTTTGTTTGTATTACTTTGGGACAAGTAATATAAAGAGAAAAAAAATATGTTTATAAGCTTCAATGAACCCTCACAATCTAAGCTTACACATGTAGCATCATATTGCCCAACTGAATATGTCACCAGAATAAGGTTTGTTTTGCACTAAAAAGTAAATAAAGCCTGAATCAAACTAAAATTCATCATGTCAACTGTAGTGCAAATCCCTTGTGTAATATGTGTAATTTGTTTTAATTAGTGTAATATTAGTTGACCTTCCAAATTGACGGCTCCACAATCTCCCCAACCAATGAGAACATTACAAATCAGAAGTTATGCAGAAAACCAAATACACTGTAAATTCATCAAACCTGATTGTTATTTGATGCCCCCCCCCCTTTTTTTTTACAACAGGTATTTGTTAAAAAGATGCGTCTTCAGTAGTTTCTCAAAACTGCTTAGTGATACTTTCATACGGACAGAGTTGGGAAGATCGTTCCACCATTTTGCAGTGGTGAAGGCCATGGAGTGAGAATTAGCTCCTCTGTGAGGTGGAATCGCCAGGCGGCAATAATCACTGGAGCGAAGTGAACGAGTTGAAGTGTATTTTAAAATGATTGAGTGAAGGTAGGAGGGGTAAGATCCTGAAATGGTTCTGTAGCCAATGGAGGGAAATGAGTAATGGAGTGACATGAGTTCGCTTGGGCTGGTTAAACACAAGTCGGGCTGCAGAGTTTTGAATTAGTTGAAGAGGTCTGATTGTAAAAGCTGGGATACCGGCAAGTTGCGCGTTACAATAATCAAGCCGGGATAGGACTAGGGCTTGAACAAGCAGTTGGGGACCATGTTCAGTCAAGAAGGATCTGATCTTCCTTATGATGTAAAGAAGGAATCTGCAGGAAACGGTGGTTTTAATAACATGATCAGAGAGTTTAAGGTGGGAGTCTATTGTGAAACCAAGGTTCCATACCGAATTGGTTGGGGAGATTGTGGAGCCGTCAATTTGGAAGGTCAACTAATATTACAATAATTAAAACAAATTACACATATTACACAAGGGATGCTGGGTTTGTGTTTCCCTACCCGACTTATTCCTAAGTTTTGTACTGTCTGGTCCGCACTTTGTTTTATTAGTTCCTGTTAATTGGTCAATTAATCCTTGTTCAATTTTTGTTCATTCTCTGTCCGTAGATTGATGACCAAGATGGCGTCACGATCACACCGCGAGGCTCGGCATCTTTCCAGTTTTAGTAATATAATACTTATTTACCTAACTATCTCATGTTTATTTGCTCGAATCACTCGTGCGAACTACAGCTACGACAGACAGACACTTTTGGACATTAACATTCACTGCACAAATATCGGCTTTACGCATCAGTTTGATTTACGCAACCAGCTTCCTCCAGAGTTGATCCGGACATCGGGACCTAGCGAGTCGTTCTTGCCGACCGGAAGTGCCCGACGCCGGCGATGCAAGCGTAAACAAAGGCGGGGTAAGCGCGGAGGTCTACGTGCTAAGCTAAGGCTAAACTCACGCCGGCCGACGTTACCTAGCGTTTTTCTCGCCAATGTTCGCTCGCTGCCAGGAAAGCTGGGTGAATTAAACATCTGGATCCTCACACAGAGATGGCTCAGGGACTGTAATTTAATGTTTTTCACGGAAACGTGGCTGAGGGACGATGTGGCGGAAAGCGTGGTGGAACTGGGGGGACAAGCGCTGTTCAGAGCAGATCGGTCAGCTGCGACTACAGGGAAAACCCGCGGCGGAGGAAACTGTATCTACGTAAACAAAGCGTGGTGCACGGACTCCATTGTAGTGGAAAGCCACTGCTCTGCGGACCTGGAGTTCCTGATCATTAAATGCAGACCCTCCTATCTGTCCCGTGAGTTTAGCAGTGTTGTTGCTGCTGTAGTCTATGTACCTCCGGATGCTAATGCTAATTCGGCTATGGAGGAACTCTGTGCTACTATCAACAAACAGCAAACTACACACCCAGATGGAGCCTTCATTGTAGCAGGGGACTTTAATCATACTGAGCTAAAATCCAGATTACCAAATTTTTTTCAGAATGTCTCCTGCACCACAAGGGGACAAAAAACTTTAGATAAAGTTTACACAAACATTGCTCATGCATACAAAGCCACACCCCTCCCCCACCTTGGACTATCTGATCATCTTTCATTGTTTCTACTCCCCAAATACACTCCATTTATCCAGAAGATAAAGCCTACCACCAGAACTGTAAAGATCTGGACGGATGGGGCCGACTCCTTCCTTCAGCACCAGTTCCAGAACACCGACAGGATGTATGTATGCTGCCCGGGCCACCACGGGCTCACACATCCACCTACACTAACTCTGTCCTGGAACACCTCAACAACTGTGTGGACAGAGTGACATCACAAAGGACAATAATAAGGTTCCCAAACCAGAAGTCCTGGATGAACAGAGAGGTTTGCTCTCTGATCAAAGCCAGAGATGCTGCCTTCAGGTCAGGAGACCGGGAGGCATACAGCTCTGCCAGAGCCAACCTGAGGAGAGGAATAGCTACAGCCAAGCACTGCTACAAACAGCGGATTGAGAAGCACTTTACCACCTCTGAGCCTTGACGTATGTGGCAGGGCATATACACACTCACTGACTTCAAGCCAGCCAGCACTATGCCATCCACCAACAGTGCCTCACTCCCTGATAAGCTGAACCACTCCTACGCTCGCTTCGACCAGAGAATCAAGGCTACATTTCCAAAAAACTATCTTGCACCAGATGTCAACCCACTTGTCCTTTCGGATGTCAGTCGCTTGCTGAGCAGGGTGAATGTGCGTAAAGCAGCTGGGCCCGATGGTGTACCCGGCCGGGTACTAAGAGCTTGTGCTGAGGAACTCTCGAGTGTCTTCACACACATCTTTAATGTCTCGCTGGCCCAGGCAGCTGTTTCATCTATCTTCAAGTCTGCTACCATCGTGCCCGTGCCAAAGCACTCAACTGCTTCAGCCCTTAATTACTTCCGACCTGTTGCACTCACACCAATTATCTCCAAGTGCTTTGAGAGACTAGTTCTCTCTCACTTGAAGTCCTGCCTACCTGCTACACTGGACCCACACCAGTTTGCGTACCGCAGCAATAGATCCACAGAGGACGGTATTTGCACAGCGCTACACAGCGCACTGACCCACCTGGACTGTCAAAACTCATACGTGAGAATGCTGTTCATTGATTTTAGTTCAGCATTCAACACAGTGATCCCATCCATGCTGATATCCAAGCTCAACCATCTATCAGCACATCACTCTGCAACTGGATCTCAGAATTCCTGACTAACAGATGCCACTCTGTTAATTTGGCAACCTCATCTCATCAGTCATCACCATGAACACTGGTGTTCCACAAGGCTGTGTTTTGAGCCTGATTCTGTACTCCCTCTTCACCCACGACTGTATGCCTGTCTATGGATCAAACACCATAGTCAAGTTTGCAGATGACACCACGGTGATAGGCCTAATCAGAGACAACGATGAGATGGCCTACAGTGACAAAGTACAGCGTCTGTCCTCATGGTGCCACGAAAACAACCTGGCACTCAACACGTACAAAACCAAGGAGATCATTATGGACTTTAGGAAGACCAGGAGCCAAGCTCACACCCCCATCTACATCAGTGGAGCTGCAGTGGATCAGGTGTCCAGCTTCAAGTTCCTTGGTCTTCACATCTCTAATGAGCTCACCTGACCCTTGAACTCCTTCGTCCTCATCAAATAGGCGCAGCAGCGCCTTTACTTTCTCCGGAGTCTCAAGAAAGCTCACCTGTCTCCCAGGATCCTGGTTAACTTTTACCGCTGTACCATTAAGAGCATACTCACCCACTGCATCTCTGTATGGTATGTTAGTTGCTGTGCTGCAGACAGCAAAGCACTCCAGCGGGTGGTAAAAAATGGCGCAGTGCATCGTACCCACCATTGAGGACTTGCATCAAAAGTGCTGCCTGGGCAGGGCAAGAAATATCACAAAGGACACTACCCACCCAAACCATGGACTTTTCAGCCTCTTACCATCCGGTAGACGTTACAGGAGCCTCCGCTCCCGCACCAGCAGACTCATGAAAAGTTTTTTTCCTGAGGCGGTTATCCTCCTGAACGCTGCATATACAATATAATTTAAGGTGCACTTCTCTGCACCTTATATCACCTATATCATGTTCATACTATGTTATATTATGCCCTATATTATGTATATATCACATATTGTTACAACCGGGCGGCGCTGTCCGTTCGATGGCGGCGCAGCGCGGTGCGGTGTGGTTCCAAGAAGCCAGCCAGGCGACCAGGTAAGCAAACAAAGAGAAATTTATTGCTGAAATCAGCTGTAACGCCGCTGAAGGCACGGCGGGACGTGCCGGGAGCAACCTCTAAACAAAAGCAACCAACGTAGCGAGACATCCGACGCAACATCGATATATACATAAATATGTATCAGGTAGGACCCAATCCCAGCTCAAGGGGGTGGGCCCTATCTACGGGAGCCCTAAACGGAAAAAAAACGAAACTAAGAAGACAGGGGGGAGTGGCCTAGCACTCCCAACCTGACACATATATAGTATGCTCATGTCATATCATGTTTATCTACATGTAAATACTTCACCTTTCCATGCACCAGTCACTGTTACTACTGCACTTTATGTAAATAATATATATATATATATATATATATATATATATATATATATATATATATATATATATCACTTCTGGTTAGATGCTAACTACATTTCATTGGCCCTGTACTTGTACTCTGCACAATGACAATAAAGTTGAATCTAATCTAATCTAATATTTGTCTCATGTTATTATCATGAGCTCTGCTTATCTGTCGCGTTTGACTATATGTTTTTGTCTCTCCTGTTCCTGCCTGTCCAAGCATCATATAAGTTAGGTTGTGTCTTTTTGTTCGTGTGTTGGTTTAAACGGTGTCTTTGCATTAAAACCCTTGACAATATACACAGCAGCCTATGTATAGGTATTTACCCTGTATAGGTAGTTAACCATAGAATAATGAGCAAGTTGTTTACTTTGACATTGTTTTACCACACAGTTTACAAGTAATATAAAACCTCCATCAAGTCATTTATCTTAAAATTGTCAAATTAGGTGTTGCCACAGTGGTGTATTGCTGTCTGTCTTGCTCGTCACTAAATCACTATCCTTAAAGCCATCCACTCCACAGTATTTGCACTTTCTTCTTAACCTGTCTAGTACATTATTATATTAAAAGTCACACATGCTCCTCCCCTCAACCTCTTGCAAATGAACCTTTCCTCCATCCTTTCATTCATTCACAAATATGTACTTAGTTTTACTCCTGATAACCTTCATTACTCTTCTTTTTAATGCATCCCTCCATTAACTTGCTACTTACTCTCACCACAGATCAAAATGTCATTTTGACTCTAGCCTTACCTGGTCTGTCAGCCTGCCCATGACACCGCAAACAAAAAAGACTCATCTGCGAACTTTAATGCAACCCCACTTTTACTAATGAGCCATTTTTTCCTACTGCACATCTCACCGCTGTCACTACTGTGCCACATATCCTGAACCAACCTCATATACTTCTATGCCCCTTCTGCTTTCCTGATACAATACCACAACTCTTTTTTGGCACTCTATTGACAGATTTCTCTAGATCTACAGACAAGAAGTGGAGCTTCTTTTTACCTTTCCTATACTTCTTCATCAATATTTTTTTATTTTTCTGCCATGGAACCAAACTGCTGCTCACAAATATTTTGCCCAGCTCTCAGGACAGCTTCTTTCCCAGAACTTCATACTGTGGCTGATATCCAGAAATTAGAAACATTACACTTCTCCACTCTTCTTTTCTTCTTATTTTCTAAGATTATGTTAAAAATCTAGTTATCTGGTTCCCCCTAAACAGACTGTTCTCCTTGTAGGCCCCCCAAAATCACTACTTTGTTCCTTTGATTGGCATATTGATCTGTTCTTTTCATATTAGTGCACAACCTCTCATTATGCTTGTACTAAGCCCTTTGCTTATTGAATTGACACTATTTGGTTTGCTTTATACTCTCCTAGTTTCCCTGTTTACTCACTTCATCTCTCTGGAGATCCCAGTGATTTTCCCCCTTCAAACCCCCTTCTTCCCCCACCACATCTCATTTTATTCTTTCCTCTGTCCTCTGTCACACCAAAAACCTTCCTAGCTGATTCCCTCACCTCTCATGCTGTTGTTGCATATTTGTCCAGAATTCTTGTTCAACAATCCAAGTGTGTCTCACCTCTTTTCTGGATTTTACACTACAGTATTTTTTAAATCACTATGATGTCATTCTTTGTTCTGTTTTTTAGTCTCTTCCTTTTCTTAACCACCAAATTTATCCTTCAAATGATTATCCCATGCTGAGCTTCCTTCTCACATTTACCTCCATATGCTCTTCCATGTTCCTTTCCTCATCACCTCTATTTCTGTTGCCCATTGAAATAGCACCAATCACCAAAAACAAAAACTCTCCCATCTTTGGGTACTTTCTCCGAAACTTCAACCTATTCATTCCAGAAATCTTCTTTCTTTCTCTTTCCATTTTACAACCCATGTGTGGAGCACATGCACTAATAATATTTTCTTACATCCACCACATTCTTAATGTACTTTTCGTTTAAGATTACACCTCCCCATTTCTCAGAGTGCTCAGGCACCCATCCTGACACAACCCTTCCTATTTATCCAGACTTTGGACAAAACTAAGTTTTTACTCAGATGTACAGCCCCAATAGCTCCACCTATTCATTATTATTGTTATAAATTCACAAGAGCATAGCACCAGATTTTTGACCTCGAACAAACATTGTTTCCTTTCCCAAAATCAAAATTTTAAAAAACAGATCAGACAAGTACCAAGCTAACGACATCTACCTGTCACAGTCTCCTACTTTCCCACCCGCCACGCCCTCATTTCATCACTTCCTATAAATACCCCAAGTTCCTTTACCGCATTGCCAGATTGTCTGACCGTACCTTTGTGTATCCGTGTCAAATTCAGCGTTCTCCTGTTCTAATCATCTGTGTACTGACCTCTTGCTCCGTTCCTGGTTTGACAATCCTCTCGCCTCATCCTTCGGTACCATAGCCTTGATTTCGATTTGCATTATTGTTATTATTCTGGGTTTTGTTTGTTTCGGCCATCGAGCCAGGTTTTCTTTCAGTTCTTTTCTTAGTGTAATTAAAGCTCTTTACTTTACGCTTCATCTCGTGTGGCTGTTCGGAACGCTCACACTCACCAACGCCGTATGTGCGTCACAGCACAATCTGGCCACTATGGAGCAACCGAATGAGTGCATGTCCGAAGCCAACCGTGCCGCGGCTTTGCCGGCCGAGAATTAGGAAAGACTCAACCGACCTGAGAACCTTCTGACGAATCTTTTGGAACAGAACCAGGAATTACTTTTTCAAGTGCGTGAATGTACTCAGCAAGTTACGCAGCTCTTGACTGTTCCACTGGCAGCGGCTGCATCCACACCCACTTTCGCTCAACCGGCCCCGCCTCCCCGCGCCTCGCTCAACGAATCGCCGGCTGGTTCACAGACTCACCTTCCAATGGCGCATCTGGAGCCATTCTACGGCGATCTCAAATTATGTTGATTGGTCTTCAGTGTCACGATCTCCTACTTTCCCGCCTGTCACGCCCTCTTCATTTCATCACTTCCTATAAATACCCCCAAGTTCCTCTACAGCGTTGTCAGATTGTCTGACCTTACCTTTGTGTATCAGTGTCTAATCCAGCGTTCTCCTCTTCTGATCAGATGTGTTCTGACCTCCTGCTCCGTTCCTGGTTTACGATTCTCTCGCCTCGTCCTTCGGTACCGTCGCCTTGATTTCGATTAACTTATTTGTTATTGGTTCTGAGTTTTGTTTGTTTCGGCCATCGAGCCACGTTTTCTTTCAGTTCTTTTTCGTAGTGTAATAAAGCTCTTTACTTCTTGACCGTTCCACCGGCAGCGGCTGCATCCGCGCCTACTTCCGCTCAACCGGCCCCGCCTCCCCGCATCGCGCTCAACGAATTGCCGGCTGGTTCACAGACTCACCTTCCAATGGCGCATCCGGAACCATTCCGCGGCAATCTCAAACTATGCCGAGGATTTTTATTCCAGTGCCAATTGGTCTTCAGCTATCAACCTCGTTTGTGCATGATTCATCCAAGATTGCTTTCATCCTGAGTTTGCTGCGTGATCGCGCCCTCTCGTGGGCAGAAGCTGCTCAGATTGATCCCACTGTCGGCACTTACGATGAGTTTCTGGCCCGTTCAGGGCTGTTTTCAACCGCACGGATTATGCTGGTGATGTGTCCACCCGTCTGTTCAGTTTACGCCAGGGAAGCCGTACAGTGGCAGAATTCGCCATACAATTTAATACTCTAGCATCCGAGTCAGGCTGGAATGATGTTGCCGTGAAGGGGGCTTTCATCTTGCTTTAAACAGCCGTCTTAAGGACGAGAAGATATGGTGAGGGAGGACAATCCATCAGATTGTCTGTCATCCAGACTTCCCATTGGTGTTTGGGTTTCTTTGGCTACAACAACACTTTCCCACTTTTGACTGGAGACATAACACCGTAACCCAGTGGAGTGAGCAATGCCATGAGAGTTGTTGGGCGGAGCCCATACCCACGTCTTATCTCCTGCTGCCTCAGTTCCGGCTCATATCGACCTCACTACCGTTTCCTCCGTTTATCATTCCGTTTATCAAGTATTCGATAAGGAGCTTTCCAAGACCCTGCCGCCTCATCGACCGTATGATTGTGCCATTGACCTGCTTCCTGGGGCTCCCCTACCTTCGACACGCTAGTACATCAGCGAATGCCTGGCCGCGGGGCTTATCCGTCCATCCTCTTCGCCCCTCAGAGCGGGGTTCTTTTTTGTGGAAAAGAAGGACAGCACTCTAAGGCCCTGCATGGATTACTGTGGTCTCAACGCGATAACTGTTAGAAACAAGTATCCTCTTCCCCTTATCTCCAATATGTTTGAGGCCACGTAATGCATACCATCTGGACCTACGTAATGCATACCATCTAATTCAGATCCGGGAGGGGGATGAATGTAAGACTGCTTTTAACACCCCCAGTGGCCATTTTAAGTACTGCGTACCTCTGTTTGGGCTGACTAATGCTCCTGCGGTCTTCTAAAACCTTGTCAATCATGTGCTCCGGGATTTCCTCGATCATTTCGTCTCCGTTTACCTAGATGACATTCTGATCTTCTCTTCTAATTTGGAGGAACACGTTCAACATGTGGAACAGGTCCTGAGTGGACTCTTACAGAACCGATTATTTGTCAAGGCTGAAAAATATTTTTTATTATTCCCAGTCTGTGCCTTTCCGCGGCTTCATTTTGGAACCTGGCCGGGTCAAGCCTGACTACGAGAAGATCCGTACTGTCATTGATTTGCTTACACCCTTGGATCGCAAACAGCTCCAAAGATTCTTGGGGTTCGCTAACATCTACCGCCGCTTCATCCGTGGTTACAGTCAAATCGCCACCCCACTCACCCATCTCACTTCTGTCAAGTCACCTTTCATATGGACATCTGCAGCTGAAGAAGCATTCCAGGAGCTCAAGAAGAGGTTCACCACGGCTCTGATCCTTGTTCAACCCAACCCCTCACTTCAGTTTATTGTAAAAGTTAATGCCTCTGATACAGGCGTAGGGGCGGTCCTCTCTCAGCGGACCGGGATCGATAAACAACTTTATCCTTGCGCCTTCTTCTCCCACAAACTGTCCCCCGCAGAAGTGAACTATGACATAGGGAATCGGGAGCTACTTGCGGTCAAGTTGGCGCTCGAAGAGCGGCGTGATTGGCTATAGGGGGCTGTACATCCTTTTGTTGTATGGACGGATCATATGAACCTGGCCTACTTCCAGTCCGCCAAAAGGCTTAACTCTCCAGGCCCGGTGGGCCCTATTCTTTTCTTGGTTTCATTTTACCCTGACATACCGCCCTGGCAGCCATAACACCATGCCTGATGCTCTTTCACATCTTTTCAACCAAGAGGAGGATAAGGCCCCCCCAATCAAAAGAATCAATTCTTCCCAAGGAAAAGGTGATTGCCAATGTCACTTGGAAGATTCTTGACACCAACTGTACCGCTCTGGTAAACAATCCTGTGCCACCTAACACTCCATCGCATTGCCTTTTTCGTCCCAGCCTCAGCTCGCTCCGCAGTTCTCAGATGGGCTCATGAGTCCAGATTCTCCGGCCATCCTGGAGTTACACGCACCTTAAGTCTCCTTGTTTGAAGCTTCTGATGGTCTACGTTGAGACATGATGTAGAGGAATATGTCGCTGCCTGCTCGAACTGCGTCCGATGCATTGCCTCTCATCAGCCACCTACCGGTCTCATCCAGCCTCTTCCCATACCCGGCCGTCCTTGGTCCCATATTGCATTGGACTTTGTCACGGGCCTGCCTGAATCCCATGGTAAGACTACCATACTCACTATCGTCGACCGTTTCTCCAAGGCCATCCATCTTGCTGCGCTGCTTCCCACCACCTTGAAGACCTCTTATGTCCTCATCAACCAGGTGTTTTGAATCCATGGCATCCCTTTGGACCTTGTTTCAGATTGAGGCCCCCAGTTTACCTCCAGAGTCTGGTGTTCTTTCTTAAAAGTCTGGGAGCCTCCATCAGCCTCTCTTCCAGCTTTCACCCCCAGTCAAAGAGCCATTCCGACAGGGCTAATCAAGAAGTTGAGGCCACCTTGCGACGAGTCTCAGAGCGCAACCCAAGGTCTTGGAGCACCCACCTTCGCTAAGTGGAATGCCATAAATTCTCACCAATCTGCGGCTACTGGACGCTCCCCCTTTGAAGTTTCTCTGGGTAACCTACCTCCTCTCTTTCCTGAGCAGGAACTTGAGATAGCGGTCCCCTCGTTAATTCGTTGCTTCAAAAGAATCTGGAGGCTGACCAAGATCGCTCTTCAAAAGGCTCAAAGGAGAATGGAGCGCCTGGCCAATCGCCATCGCCGTCCTGCACCCCGTTACAAACCAGGACAATTAGTGTGGCTTTCTGCAAAAAACATCCCTCTTTGCTCTACCTCACGCCAGCTGGCACCCCGTTTCATCGGTCCCTACCGCATTGCCAGGATCATCAGTCCCACGGCCGTCCGCCTAGTCCTTCCCTCGCACATGAGGATTCACCCTACGTTCCACGTCTCACAGATTAAACCCTTACCCACTTCTCCTCTAAGCTTTATTGATCCAAAAGACCTAGTATAGAATTTCGCCAAACATTGTAGGTGACAACAAAATAATGTATTCCAATCAACATCTTTGTTTAGAAACAATGAAACAGTAATAAAACAAAGTTTGCTTTAACGTGAGGTACAATTTTTGAGGTACAAAAGGAGAAACTATATATATATATATATATATATATATATATATATATATATATATATATATATATATATTATATGCATATTATTATTATTATTTATTAGTATTATTTTTTGAGTCGGCTCCATTAACATATGACTTGGGTAACATTTACTTTGAAAGTTAATATGAACTGCTGTTGAAGATTACCACTCTTATCTACCTGGATATTCTCTGCTGCTGGACTGAAATGCTTCTGCCAGGCAGTGACATCAGACGTGTTTCGGGGGCAGAGAATGGAGGATGTCTGTCCTCTTCTCACCGTTTCTGCAGCTCTGTGTTTTCTGCTGTGTGGTTTTTCATGTGCTTAAATAAGTTTGTTGTGTTTCCTGTGTACCTAATAGACTTTTTGCAAACTGAACAGGTTGCTGATGTCGCATTTTCGGCTGTAAAATACAGCCAAACAGCGCTTCTCTTTCTTTCAGACATCTTTTTTTATCTCCCATTTCGAGTCTCTCTCTCTCCGTACTGTGACGTGTCGACTTGGGCGGGTCAGGCTGAGCCCACGTGGCCGCTGTGTCACGTGACTGTGCAACACAAAAGTGTGTGTGTACCTGTGCCACAGTGATATCAGCGTTACAGACTCAGAGAATATACTTAAAAAAATATATGAAATATGAAAAATATGATAAATCGGCGTGCTCACAAAAAACTTGAGTATCGATCTTTTTACGCAAGTATTGTTCAATACCAATTCCAGCGTTGGTATCGATATTATCGATATTTGTATCGTCCCCCCAGCTCTACTCGGAACGCTCACATTCACCAATGCAGCATGTGCGTCACATTCAGCCATCAACCTCAGTTATTATTTATGCATGATTCATCCAAGATTGTTTTTATCCTGAGTCTGCTGCGTGATCACACCCTCTTGTGGGCGGAAGCCGCTCAGATTGATCCCACTGTCGGCACTTACGATCAGTTTCTGGCCCGGTTCAGGGCTGTTTTCGACCTCACGGATTATGCTGGTGATGCTTCCACCCATCTGCTCAGTCTACGCCAGGGAAGCCATAATGTGGCAGAGTTCGCCGTACAATTTAATATGCTTGCATCCGAGTCAGGCTGGAATGATGTTGCCTTGAAGGGGGCTTTCCGTCATGCTTTAAACGACTGGAGCGATCTCCATCACGTCTCTCCGTTCCAGTGACCTTCTACCTACCCAGTGGCACTCTCGAGGTACCAGCCCTAGTGGATTCTGGCGCTGAGACTAATCTCATCGATCTGAATTTCGTCCGTAAAGCGGGTTTTCTTTTCGAGGCCCTGTCTAGCCCCATTCATCTCCTTGGATGGTAAAACCCTAGCTCACATCACTCACACGACTTCACCGGTTCGCATGGCCACGGTGGGTAACCATATGGAATCCATCGGATTGTCTGTCATCCAGTCTTCCCGTTCTCCAGTGGTGCTTGGGTTTCCTTGGCTACAACAACACTCTCCCACATTTGACTGGAGACATAACACTGTAACCCAGTGGAGTGAGCAATGCCATAAGAGGCCGTGAGGATTTCCTCGATCATTTTGTCTTCGTTTACCTAGATGACATCCTGATCTTTTCTTCTTATTTGGAGGAACACGTCCACCATGTGGAACAGGTCCTGAGTCGACTATTACAAAACCGTTTATTCGTCAAGGCTGAAAAATGCATTTTTCATTCTCAGTCTGTGCCTTTCCTCGGCTTCATTTTGGAACCTGGGTCAAGCCTGACCCCGAGAAGATCCGTGCTGTCATTGAGTGGCCTACACCCTCAGATCGCAAACAGCTCCAAAGATTCTTAGGGTTCGCTAACTTCTACCGCCGCTTCGTCCGTGGTTACAGTCAAATCGCCACCCTACTCATCTGTTTCACTTCTGTCAAGTCTCCTTTCATATGGACATCTGCAGCTGAAGAAGCATTCAAAACCTGCTTCGATATTAGATTTTCTTTTTCAGTTTTATTCCAGCTGTCTCTGGATTTTATTGTGTTCTTACTGCCATCTGGAGGCATTGTGACAAAAATACATCACAATACTATTAAGGCCATACACTGTTCGTAGTGCATTTTTCTCCTTTCAGACTCTTTTTCTCCATTATATTTATTGTTTTGTTTGCTTTCTTTTACCTGCCATGGCAGTAGTTGGATTAGTGATTAGTTGGCCTGTTTCCTGTGGCGGCATTGCTGTATAACATTTTTCCTGTATTCACAAGTACAGTGACTATCTATATTTTGTTGCAGGTCTGTAGCTCATTGATCAAATGAAAATTTGTTTTATATTACTTTCTGGAACAGGCCTTGTATTGTCCTGAAGGTCATATTTCTTTATAAAATTCCTACACTGTATGTACTTTATGTACCTTGTGTAACTTGAGGATTGAACTGTACCTTCTTGGTTGTAGTTGTAGTAGTGCTGTAGTGATTGACCTTCTGCACAGAATTTTTTTTTAGCATGAGTTCATCCGAATTAGTCCAAGGAAAGTACCTTTTTTTATTAATAAGGTTAAGAAGTCAAAGCAATATGTTACCAGCTTAAATAGTATCTTTTGTTCAGTGAACTCTACAAGTGAATAAGACTTTTTTTTATTTCAAGGAGAATCTTTTGTTCAGTAGTTTGCAAGTCAAATCCTAAAATCTTTTGGCTGGAGCATCACCAGACAACCCTCCACACTGGATTTTCCAGGGGCTAGAGGGGTTGGAAAAGGGGTATTCCTGTTTTTCTATATATATATATTTCTATATATTTTTTTCTCTATTTTATTTGCTTTTTCTATTTTACTTTACTAAGTTTTAATAAATCACATTAAGTTATCTCTCATGTTGTGCAGTCATGTGCTTTCTCAGTTTTCATTGGTATTCCAGATATATTTAAGTTCTGGTGGTATGTGTATTACATTTTGTATTTATCTCTCATGGCCCATTTCTGACTTAAATGTGCTTTTTACTGAAATAACTAGTAAAATAATAAAACCAGCTTTAAAACTCTTAAACCAATAAATGTAACTAAGGTGAATTTAATTTCGCCATATTAATAGAGTTTGATACACTGGATAAAAATACATTAATAAGGACTGTTGCAATAAGAGTCAGAGCAGATGAGACACTACTGAGTGTTCAGTAAATAAACTACACGTCAGTAAACTTCAGATTACAGATTATATACAGTATACTCATGATGGTTTATACTTTACATATTTACATTTATTTTCTGTGCACACAAACGTGATAAAGATAGCAGGATATCACCAAGTGTAATTGTTAACTGGTGTAGAGAAACGTTTATGAAGCACTGAATCTTTGACAAAGTCTGCACCAAAGGTTTCAAAATCAGACAAAGAAACATATTATTTCTTACATTTTTGGCCACGTTCACATGCAAATTTTCATGCGGCTCTTCATCCTAGTAGCCATTTCAAAACACCAATTAGTCATTATTTCATTCATTCATTCATTTATAATTGATTTTCAATGTAACACAGACAGTAGTTGTTATTTTCTGTAAACCTGACTAATTCTGGTCTGGAAAGAAACCACAGTATTCCAAAGGAATCCAATACATATATGCTTAGAACATCCCACAGACTGGGATCCCAGAGATTCAAAAACTTCTTAGTGACAGGCACCCCTGTCACTGTTGTGGAGCACCTTATGAGGCTCATTTTATATCTTAATTTTTAAATTATTTTTTTAATATGTTAAATTATGTGAATAACATAAAACGTATATATCTGAATCTGTTGGACCTGTATTTCACCCTGTAGAACTCATGCCCCTTTGGCTGGTTCGGAGCTGAATTTGTCAATAGCTTAATTGTTCAACTTTTGTGAACGATCCCTTGTATTTTGTGTGTTGGATGTTTAGTCATCCTAGTGTTAGGGTTTAGGGTTTCTATTCACCGATGCCTAGCTTTGGTTGGTCATAGTGTTCATAGTTGTCATCATTGATATTTAAAAAATATATATATTTCAGGCTATTGGAATTTTCAGCACTGTTAAAGTACCTGCCTTCCCATGAGTATAATATTCTCATGCTTTCTGTCTGGTTGGCCTGCCTACCTGCTTTTGGATTTTTTTGTTTATAACCCCTTTTCTTCTAGGCTCTGTGCATTTGTCTTTAATCACTGTCACATGGCATTACAGTAGCTATATATAATTACTTTTTGGTCTGGCTTTTCCCGGGCTTGTGATTACGTTTCCTGCAAAAGTTAATTTGGTGTAAACGGTAATTTACAGATCATTGGTCGCTTCTTGCTATTTTTTTTTTTTTTTAAATAAAGCTTTATTTAACTAAACATGCCATTGAAATAGCACCCAAATTAAAACTGCACCAGTCTCTTAAATGAAATGCGAAGTACCATGCGAATTGGTTTATTGCATGTTACATTCAAAACACATCCATGAATCAAGTCATCACCATGGCAAAGACATTCTGTCAAGTTGTGCAGAAGAAAGTAATGTAAAATGTTGTGGTAAGCAACGCAACGGTGTGATTATTATTTATTTTTTTTATAGGGAGAACACATACAGACACACACACAGACCGACATATTTAATGTTTTCAATTTCTTATAAAAAAGAAATACTCCATATATATATATATATATAAAGAAAAATATTCACATTCACATTTTGCTCTTATTAATATATATATATATATATAAAATTAAATAAAAAAATTAAATTAGTAATTAAGACATGTTTACATATTTTGGTCCATACAGTATGTTAAAGGTTTTCAATTACCTTATATGCATTTTAAAGAAAAAATAATAATAATAGTAAAATAAAAAAATAAATAAAAAATAAAAAGAAAATATATATATATATATATATATATATATATATATATATATATATATATATATATATATATATATATATTAATAAGAGCAAAATGTGAATGTGAATATTTTTCTTTATACCCCCCCCCCCCCCCCCCCCCCCCCCCCCCCCCCCCCCCCCCCCCCCCCCCCCCCCCCCCCCCCCCCCCCCCCCCCCCCCCCCCCCCCCCCCCCCCCCCCAAATAATAAAAAGATCGAACGATGCAAACTTTACCAGCTTTAAGTAACCAGCAGGTAATTTATAGAACAAAGAAACCGATTAATATTGAGATTTTTGCTACTGACCCTAACAAGACAGTAAATAAAGGTGCATGCAAGATTTAAGATCAGTAGAGCTCAATGATGCTGTTTCAGCACTACTGTATACAAGACTGTAACTAATCAAATCGATACAGAACCCATATTTGCTTAAAGCACATATTGGCTCTGGTTTCTTTATCTGTATTCAGATTCTTGGGGAAGCACCTGGGGGAAGAGGACAGACAATGTTTGATGGTACAGACAGATTAATCATCCACACACACACACACACACACACACACATCACGTAAAACATTGACTTTCTTTGGGCAGACAAACACCATCCCTGTCCAGTTGTAGGAGCTAGAGCTGTCACCATAGCGACAGCTAAGAACTGCTCAACATCTTGGCCAACAGATGCTCTCAGTGGAAATTATATTGATTGAGTCTGCTGCAACATCACTTGCAAGTCTTTGTGCATCTGAATCATATCTTCCTAAATTTTCTATACAATTATTTCAGCATGCTGTGTGTTTAGAAAAATAATCTGTATTAATTTCCTAAAAGCTGTGGATGAAATAAAGTAATGTCTAGTAAAAGCTGCACAAACAGCTCATCCCTTGTGTCATTGTTACTATGTAGGGCAGTTAGAAGGCACTTTGCTATCCTCTTCAATTCCCTTTCATCACACTCTGTATCATAAAAAGAGGGATTATCGTAGGCAGTGCACCTGACAGATCTAAGCTGTTTAGCGCTTATGAGAAAGAACCTGCACAGGAAGAGTTTAAATATGGCTGGAGATGAAATACTAGTAATCTGTGAGCAGTGAGGGGCCATATTACAGAAACAACTCCTCTGTGAACTCATTTGGCAGCCAACAAAATTTTTATATATAATTAATGAAATTTCCAGCATTCAAGACGTAGACTACATATATTCATCTTTACCTGACTTCATTTAAGAAGATCATTTTATATGCTTCTTTTATATTGTGTATCATTGTTTATAAACTTAGGAATACATTTTGCTACACATTATAGCAATCATCATTATATTGTATAGCTAGCCACATTAGTTACACCTAATTGTTTTTACCATTTTTTTCAGTTTTACTTTATAAAGTTAGATGCACTCTATAATTCTACAACTAGAGACATTATTTGTTTCTTCACATTACTTATTATTCATAAGTAATCAGTTCTAATGGTCAGAACCCCCACACAACCACCACAGAGTGGTAAAAGTACTGTTTGGGTAGAGGATGAATATCAGCACTGCAGTAACATTGTGGATCAGTTTTTAAGCCACTTAGTGGCACAGCTAAACTTAAAACTAACAGAAAATTTTAAGCCACCTACATCCTCTTATGTCACAAACGGGTGCGCGCTGTCTGGAGAGAGCGGCACAGCGCGGTGCGGTGCAGGAAGCAAGCCAGACGACCAGGTAAGCGAATGAATAAGTTTATTAACACACTGTAGCAGGAACGCCGCTGAAGGCACGGCGGAACGTGTCGGGAGTAAACATACAAAACTATATAGGAATATATATCGGCGGGAAGGCGCCGCTGAAGGCACGGCGGAACGTGCCGAGATAAAACAAACAAAAACACTAAACACATCCGCAGACACCCGAAGTAACATAAGCTAAGCTAATGCTGACCTACCGGCTAACGGGAAACCACGTGCTTTAGACACCGCCGGCAGGTCACATGTGATCAGGTAGGACCCAATCCCCGTACAAGCGGATCGGGCCCTACCTATGGAAGCCCTACAAGGCCAAACCCGAAACACGGGTGACAGGGAGGAGTGGCCCAGCACTCCCAACCTGACATATCGCCCCCCCAAAACAACCGGGGGGCAAAGGCACCCGGGGAGAATGAAAAAAACAAAACAAAAGGGGGCCCGAGGAACGTGAGGCGGCCCCTAACGGGTGCAGGGACGAAGTGACCGGGGGAGCGGAGGCGCCGTGAACCCGTGTGAGGGTGTGGGTGAAGAGACCCCTTGTGTTGCGAGGGGGACGAGACTCCTTGAGAATGCGGGGGCGCCATGATCCCTTGTAAATGCGAGGGGGGTGAAACCCCTTGAGGATGCGGGGGCGCCACAAACGCTTAGGAGCGCGAGGAGGACATGACCCCTTGTGTGTGCAATGGCGTGGCTCCTCCATGTGAGGGCGGCGAGACCCTTTGTGAAGGCGGCGAGACCCCTTAAGGAAGTGGGGGCGCCGAGACCCCTTGTGGGTACAAGGAGGGATGAGACCCCTTGAGGATGCGGGGGCGCCGCACACGCTTAGGAGCGCGAGGAGGACATGACCCCTTGTGTGTGCGATGGCGTGGCTCCTCCATGTGAGGGCGGCGAGACCCTTTGTGAAGGCGGCGGGACCCCTTAAGGAAGCGGGGGCGCCGAGACCCCTTGTGGGTACAAGGAGGGATGAGACCCCTTGAGGATGCGGGGGCGCCGCACACGCTTAGGAGCGTGAGGAGGACATGACCCCTTGTGTGTGCGATGGCGTGGCTCCTCCATGTGAGGGCGGCGAGACCCTTTGTGAAGGCGGTGAGACCCCTTAAGGAAGCGGGGGCGCCGAGACCCCTTGTGGGTACAAGGAGGGATGAGACCCCTTGAGGATGCGGGGGCGCCGCAAGCGCTTAGGAGCGCGAGGAGGACACGACCCCTTGTGTGTGCGGTGGCGTGGCTCCTCCATGTGAGTGCTAGGGGAACGGGACCCCTTGAGGATGCGGGGGCGCCGTGACCTCTTGTGGGTACGGGGGAGGCGTGACCCTCTGTGGTTCTGGACACACCCTAACCCCTCAATATCCCAATGGCGACATGACCCCATGTGTGCGCGACGGTGCTGAGGCCCCTTGTGAGCGCGAGGGCGAGCCAACCCCCATGCGGACTCCGGGGCGGGAGAGCCGAACGTAAATATAGGGACCCGAGGAACAGCGGGTCCGGAGACCGGAGAGACAACCGCGGGCCTAGGGGCGACAGGAGTACACGCGACCGCAGGGGTAAACCGAGTGGACGCAGTGATGACCCGAGTGGACGCGGAGGTGACCCGAGTGGACGCGGAGGTGACCCAGTTTTGGTCCATGAACCGGGCTTGAACAGGTCCAGAGTCCCATGCGGGTAGAACCGCACCCCAACACTCCAGTCCGACAACCACCTTATCCGGAGCGGGTGGCACATTGTCCTGAGACTAGGTCCGATAATCCAGCGCGGAGGCATTGAAGTCCAGGGCGGCCGTGGTATGGTCCCGAGGGGGGGAAATAGACGGCCTCTGCCTCCTCCTCGGACCACGGTTCTGCACCCCAGAAGATGCGCTGGATACCCCGACTCGGCTCTCAGTCTCCCTCCTCACCGCCACCTGGACACAAACCACGAACCAGTACCATGGCCACACCACCTAACACACAGTCCTGGTCTACCGTGGCGGTCACCGAGCATCGGACGCACCCCAATGACAACCCGGACGGCTCCAGGACGGACGCGACCGAGGCAGGACGGCAACCGTTGAGCGGAGATGCCCTAGAGGCGCGGCATGACTCACAGTCGCAGAACGGTTGCTCCGTGGATCTCAGAGGAACCCGAGAGGCATCGCGGTGAGAATCGCGAGGAGAAACCCGACGGGCATCGCGGTGAGAATCGCGAGGAGAGACGCGAGGGGAACCGCAAGGGGAATCGCGGGGAAAAGCGCGGAGAGAACCGCGCGGAGCTTCGCGTGGCGGCTCATGTAAGGCGGGCGGAACCCTAGTCGCGGCAGGCGAGGTCTCGCTGACAGCGAGGGGAGAGACCCTGACGGCGTGGCGTGGCTCAATACGCGGGCAGAGCGGCTCGTAGACCGCGTTCTGTGGCTCGCTGACAGCGAGTGGAGGCACGCGATCGGGGCACAGCGGGAAGGAGAGTAGCGTCCCCACGCGCAGACTGCGCCGCGTCTCACTCTGAGACTCGCTACCACTCCAGGGCAACTGGGGCGCCGGGGGAATCGCGCGGAACATAACGCGGCGGGCCCTTAACGGCGAGAAAAAACTCGAGAAGCGGGTGATCTGTGGAACAGTGAGGCTCGCACAGAGGATCACGTGCAGGATCCTTAGCGGCGAGAAAGAACTCGCGGAGCGGGTGATCCGTGGAGTAAGGAGGCTCGCACGGAGGATCGCGCGGTGGGTCTCAAGCGGCGGAACAGAACTCGCTGAACGGGTGATCCGTGGAGCAAGGAGACTCCCACGGAGAATCGCGCGGCGGGTCCCAAGCGGCGGAACAGAACTCGCTGAACGGGTGATCCGTGGAGCAGGGAGGCTCGCACGGGGGATCGCGCAGAGACGCGCGGAAGCTCGCACTGAGGCTTGCGCGCAGGATCGCGCTGAGGATCCTTAACCCACCCGCGGGGAAGTTGCCTCTTCACCGCGTCCAGGTGCTCGCCGACGGAGCAGGCATCTGAGCCCAGGGCAAACTGGGCTAAGAGCGCCACCTCGAATCGGCTCGGCCCACCTCAGCGCAGGTCCCAAGAGACGGGAGAGGTAGAACAGCACCCTCTCTCGCTCCGAAAGCTCCCGACTGGTCACCAGTTCAAACACCCTGCGACAGCCGATACTGTACGGCAGTGGCTTCAAAGCCACCCCGTCGCAGGGTGCTGGGAACTTAATCGGGGCAGAGAGAGGGAGCACAATCTCCCCATATTCCGGGACCCGGTTGATTCCCCTCATCGCTCCAACCTCCGGGGAGCGAGCACTGCAGCGGGGATGAGAAGGCGGGGCTAGCGCCAGGCTACTGTAGCCGATAGCTGCAGTGGGGGAACAGCTATTGGCGTGGCTAGCGCCGGATTAATGTAGCCGGGATGCTGCAGCTGGGGACTCGACTAATGGCGGGGCTAACGCCGAGATAATGTAGCTGGAGCAGCAGCGGAGAAACGCGGCTAATGGCGGGGCTAGTGCCAGAATAAATTAGCCGGTGCTGCAGCCGAAAAGCGTGGCTAATGGCGGGGCTAGTGCCGGAATAAAGAAGCCGATAGCTGCAGCCGGAGGACGCGGCGACTACTGGCGGGGCTAGCGCCGAGTTAATATAGCCGGTGCAGCAGCCAGAGGAAGCGGCTGCTGGCGGGCTAGCGCAGAAGCTAACGCGGCTAGTGATGCTAACCGCTGGAGCGGACCGACCGCGGGGCGAGCGCGACCGTGGAGAAAAAAAAAAAAGAAAAAACGCTCGCTTAACCAGAGGAGGAATCCTAGACTTCGCCCGGTGTTGAGGTCAGCATTCTGTCACAAACGGGTGCGCGCTGTCCGGAGAGAGAGCGGCACAGCGCGGTGCGGTGCAGGAAGCGAGCCAGACGACCAGGTAAGCGAATGAATAAGTTTATTAACACACTGTAGCAGGAACGCCACTGAAGGCACGGCGGAACGTGCCGGGAGCAAACATACAAAACTATATAGGAATATATATCGGCGGGAAGGCGCCGCTGAAGGCACGGGGGAACGTGCCGAGATAAAACAAACAAAAACACTAAACTCATCCGCAGACACCCGAAGTAACATAAGCTAAGCTAATGCTGACCCCTTGTGTGTGCGGTGGCCTAATGTGATTAGGTAGGACCCGATCCCCGTACAAGCGGATCGGGCCCTACCTACGGAAGCCCTACAAGGCCAAACCCGAAACACTGGTGACAGGGAGGAGTGGCCCAGCACTCCCAACCTGACATCTTAACACTGATTAATTATTAGCGGATCTCTGTCTCTGATTTTACATCTATAACATTGAGTAACATGGTGGATACTGTTAAAAAAAACTCTATAAATCCATTTTGCTTAACACTATGGGCAATATTTTAGCAATTTTTATCTCTGGTTTAGGGCATGTCAGTGTGTCTTTTCGTAACGATGTGAAAAGTACGCCCTGTGTGACATGTAAAGCACATAAAGCATGTAATAATTATTTTATTTATTCATGTGTGTGTTTTGGTTATAACGCACAATAAAACCAATCAGCATGTCACTTCTTATTCCATTAAAGAGCCAGGTGCACAATGGTGCAATTTTGTGTTGCTGTAGAACAATCTTTTTTTATTTAGTTTTTTGTTTATTGTTAATGTAAAACTCTAACAACTGGAAGACTATATGTGAGTCCATTCGGGGGCGCCCTGCAGGACCGCCAGTCCAATTAATAATCAGGTTCCATCCAGTATTCGTCAGCAGAGCCATGGATGAAGATCTCCAGGAAGCCGGTCACACCTCAAAAGAAACAGACAAGAAAGGCAGTTAGAGCTAATAATAAAGCACGGCATTTAATAAATAAGTAATTTATTGACACAGTGCAGCATGTGATTCCGGCATCACTGACTAGAGCAGCATAACTAAAAGAGGCAGATACTGCAGACTCTACAGTTAAGATGGCGCCCCGGAACAGCATCATTTCAGCGCCACACCCGCCGTTAATGATGAGGTGGGTGAAGAGGTAAAACACCAGCATACACTGTTCACAGATTACCACCCCAACACAGCCAAGCCTGAGATCTACATCTTTATCTACAGGGGATTAATTAAACGTCAGATTAAATAAATGTGTTTTTAATTTATTTTTTAAGAATAGTAGTGATTCAGAATCACGCACAGTAACTGGAAGGCTATTCCAAAGTTAAGAAGCCTTGTGTGAGAACGCTCTTCCACCAGCAGTAATTTTATTTATTCTAGGAGCTAAGAGTAGAACAGCACCTTGAGATCGGAGCTCACGTGTTGGCTTGTACGATTGAATCAGCTCACTCAGATACTGTGGAGCCTGATTATGTAAAATTTTTTATGTTATCAATAAAATTCTGTACTCAATATGAAACTTAAATGGTAGCCAGTGCAAGTTGGATAACACAGGACTGATATGATCAAACTTTCTTGTTTTAGTTAAAACTCTAGCTGCAGCATTTTGCACAAGTTGTAATTTCAGTAATGATTTATTAGAACATACTGTCAGAAGTGAATTACAATAATCTAACCTTGAGGGAATAAAAGCATGAATTAGTTTTTCTGCATCTTGGAGGGAGAGGATATTTCGTAGCTTCGAAATGTTACGAATGTGAAAAAATGCAATTCTAGTAATATTGCTAATGTGCTTTGTAAAGGAGAGATCTGAATCAATAATGACACCGAGATTATTTACAGATGAGCTGGGTCTAATCAAAGAGTTATCAAGGTTTAACATAGTGTTAGAAGCTTTGTTAATTTTGTCCTTGGGTCCAACTATCAGAAACTCTGTTTTATTAGAATTTAGCAGTAGGAAGTTTTTTGACATCCATATTTTAATATCTTGGATGCAGTCCTCAAGCTTACTGACTGAACGACCATCATTAGGGTTAGCTGAAATGTATAACTGTGTATCATCTGCATATTAGTGGAAACTGATTCCATGTTTACGAATAATTCAAGTTCAAGTTATTTATTTATATAGCGCTTTTTACAACAGTACATTGTCACAAAGCAGCTTTACAGAATGAAAAGCCTTTAAACCCCCAAAGACCAAGCCGAAGCGACAGTGGCAAGAAAAAACTCCTATTTATGTTGTTATTCAAGGAAGAAACCTTGGGAGGACCGAGACTCAGTGGGGGACTCATCCTCCTTGAGCGGCCAGGCAGCAACAACAATGTAGGACAGCCATAAGAGACATTTAACAAATGGAAAAACTAAAAACTGGAAAACTATATATGAGTCCATTAAGGGGGCGTCCTGCAGGACCGCCAGTCCAATTAATAATCAGGTTCCATCCAGTGTTCATCGGCAGAGCCATGGATGAAGATTTCCAGGAAGCCGGTCACACCTCAAAAGAAACAGACAAGGAAGGCAGTTAGAGCTAATAAAGCACGGCATTTAATTAATAACTAATTTATTGACACAGTGCAGTATGTGACTCCGGCATCACTGACTAGAGCAGCACAACTAAAAGA
>JAFMOD010000064.1:3693127-3733194 GCA_019802435.1 Corydoras maculifer | reverse complement strand
CTTTAAACAGTAAATCAGGGGAGAGCGCGAACGCAGTCCCCCACTACCACAAATTATGCAGTCGAGATTCCCACATTTGGGGAATTCGCAGGGGTCAGCACAACCGGAGTGCAATGGCTGAGCCTCACCCTGGGTGAACCACCTTCATGATCATGGTGTCTCCCCTGCCAGGTAAGTATGAATTCTACACCAGCTGAAGAACCATGTCTACACAACACACACTCTGCTCCATCATGGTGGCAAAACACTCATTTTAAACACATACACAAACGCATGGGCACAAACACACAGAGTAATATTTATCACTCTCATTTAAAACAGTTTGATTTAATAAAATATAAAGAACGATAAACAAGCTTTCCACAACGAAGAGGGCTGGACTAACAAAACACGCGGGTTCCTGACCAATAAGAATTGCTTGTGGCAGGGAGGGACTCAGCAGGACTGCGGTCAGGAAGAGAATAAATGCCGCATTTTCACTTCACTCCTTCTCTCTTAAAGTTATAAGTTGAAATGTAGACTACGTTTGTACTTTAAAGACTGAAATTCATTCACTGCCGAAATGAAGATGATGAAAAAAATAATACTTACAGTAATTTGGCTTTTTCTTGCAGTCCAGAATCACACTCGTGTGTTTCCTCTTTAAGCGCTTGTGCAGCTGTGGTGTCATATTATGATTGTAAGGGCTGCCAGGTCTTCATTCTAAAAAAGAGCATGACAATGAAATAAGCTTCCAAAGCAGTATCTGTAAACAAAACACAGTTTTGAATTAACCTCATTTTAAGACCTTTATGTCCAAATATGCAAAACCATCAAAATATTAAGTGAATTTAATTTATCTTTATAATTGTACCTCAGGTAATTTAGTTACAGACAGGACTTTAATGTTTTCCATGCATCACAAAAATAATTACATTACAGTCCATGAATGTTTACATCTACTGTATAAAAAAAATCAGTTTCAGTAGGATGGTTCAAATGTACAAATCTCCATTATTGTACTCTAAAATCACATTAATAACCTGCTGTTTTATTTATAAACATACGATTTTAAGATATTTGAGTGTTTACCTCAGACAAACAGCAGCATTTAGTGTTTTATAAAATTAATTTGAAGAGGAGCGAGTTAACAGGAAAAACACAGAACAAAATGAGTGTCCTCCATGTTAACAACAGAATAAAGTCAGTACAGCTCAAAAACATACAGATTCTAATTTTACTTTAAGAGAGGAGGTGCAGCATTCTGAAGGTTGTGCGATAATGTGTCATGAAGGGAGTACAGTCAAGAAAAAAAAAATCTACGGTATTAATTAATAAAAGATAGGCGAGTTCACAGAAAGAAGGACCTTAACAAATAATCCACAGAACAGAAAAGAACACTGTCCCATGGATAAGTTCAATACATCAGCATCATATCAAGTTCTTTTTTTCACTTTGTTAGAGGAGGTGCACCGTTCCCGGAGATACTGCAATACCGGGTCGATGCGCGGAGTGGACGGAGCAAGCCCCTATTCCATCTCCCTGTTCCAAAAATCAATTTAATATATGGTCCCCGGATAGGGGACGTATCAGATATTAAACTGATAAGAACAGATTTTTTTTTTCTTTTGGAAAAAATTGTCACCATTTTATATTATTACAATTTCAAAACATCAGATTAATATAAAATATATTAAAGCTAAAAACTTAAAATAAAAACATCAAAAATATTTCAATAAAAGGCAATGTTGATAGAAAAAATAAGACGCTTATTAAAATTGTAATTAATTAAAATGGTTCCCTTGAAATGGCATAAAATGTATACTAAAAACAGGTTTGATAAATACAAATGTTTTAAAAGGCTGTGGTTTTAAAATAACATAAAATGAATTTTAAAAAATCAAAACATTTGTAAAACACTGTTTAAATGTGTCTATTGTCCTGACCGGGGTGAGTCCCTCTCAAGTTAGCTCCATACTACTCTCCAGATCAATGGATTAATTCATTTTGTTTCAAATACCAACACACACACAATCTATAATTCATGCTTTCTTTAAACAGTAAATCAGGGGAGAGCGCGAACGCAGTCCCCCACTACCACAAATTATGCAGTCGAGATTCCCACATTTGGGGAATTCGCAGGGGTCAGCACAACCGGAGTGCAATGGCTGAGCCTCACCCTGGGTGAACCACCTTCATGATCATGGTGTCTCCCCTGCCAGGTAAGTATGAATTCTACACCAGCTGAAAAACCATGTCTACACAACACACACTCTGCTCCATCATGGTGACTAACACTCATTTTAAACACATACACAAACACACGTGCACAAACACACAGACTCAATATTTATCACTCTCATTTAAAACAGTTTGATTTAATAAAATATAAAGAACGATAAACAAGCTTTCCACAACGAAGAGGGCTGGACTAACAAAACACGCGGGTTCCTGACCAATAGGAATTGCTTGTGGGAGGGAGGGGCTCAGCAGGACAGCGGTTAGGAAGAGAATAAGTGCCGCATTTTCACTTCACTCCTTCTCTCCTAAAGTTATAAGTTGAAATGTAAACTACGTTTGTACTTTAAAGAGTGAAATCCGCTCAATGACGTAATAATAAAAAATAATACTTACAGTAATTTGGCTTTTTCTAGCAATCAGTTTTCCAGAATCACACTCATGTGTTTCCTCTTTAAGCACTTGTGCAGCTGTTGAGTCATTAAAACTTTGTTAGTTTACACAGCTTTCATGTCGTTTATCAAATTAAAACACTTTTACATATGATGCTTTTGGATACTATAAAAAACATTTGTCACAACAGTGCTGATTCTTTTAGTATAAGACATTATGTCTTTAAAAACTGCAACAATGAAAGAAGACAATCGAGTGAAGCTTAACTCCTCATACACACAGTATCTGGATAGTGGCTCTGAGGAGAAAATGTGTTCGATATTGATAGTGCTGCAGGAATACAAACGTTAATTGATATTAACATCATTTATTATATTGAGTAGTCTTTAGAAAAGGTACACAAAAAACAGACACTACACTGTAGATTACAAGTCCCAGATATTGTCGTAAATATGTAATAAATGTACATATTGTTTGTAAGGGCTGCCAGGTCTTCATTCTAAAAAGAGCACTGCAACGCAATGAGCTGTACCTAAACAAACCACTGTTTTGTATAACCTTTAAGACTTTATGTCCTAATATATAAAACCATCAAAATATTAAGTGAATTTACAATCTATAATTGTATGTCAGGTGATTATGTTTGTGATGTTTTAAATGCATCACTGGGAAAATAAGTACAGACCATGTGTGTTTACATCTATAACTACCTAAAAAAAATTACAAATCTTCATTATCGTGCGCAAAAATCACAGCATTTCTAACTACCGTTATTTCCCAAACCCAGGATGACAATCCTGGACGATTATGGAAATAATAGGTGATACAAAAATATGAGATAAAAGTTTTATGCTCAGATAAAAATCCAACATAAAATACAGGTCTGAATTACAATTCACAAAATAACTAAGACAACACCTGCTTAGAGAAGAAGAACTTGGAACAATGAAAGTCAGAATTAGCAACATGATTTTGTTTACAGATGCTGGTGAATGAAGTAAAATTGTTTTAATTTTTGCTGTAAAAAAAATAGACTGCTAAAGCAAGAATCTGTAGCTAAAGGTGACAGAACAGGAATAACATTTCAAATGCCGAGTAACAAAGGCATTATTCATTCAGCACATTTGGATGTGGACATCTAACAGCTGAACTATTTAACTTTGAGTGGAAATGCGATTGATTAGCTGATCTACAGAAGAAATATTTTTTTGTAATATGTAAATAACAGCTTCATCGTCAGTTTGTGGTTCTTCTGATTTAGAATCTTGAGCACTGAAGCTGCAGTCTGAAACATTATGTATTCGTCCTACATGCAGCAGTTTCTGAATGTGAACAGCTTTAGCTTTTCGGTATCTGCTTCCTCTGTTCCATTTCATCAAAACCGAAACCAGAAAAAACATGACGTCACTGTCCACATGGCCGCACCCATGACTAGTATTTTAGTGCGATTTTACACATTGCACATACACATTACACGTACACATTTACACATAAACACATTGTCCCATTTCCTATTTTAATGAATAAACACATGGAAATGCTACAGACTCGGAACATGTGGCATGGTTTAGTTTCATATTTGTATGTTAAGAAGGTAAACCACTAACTGACGGAGAAGCATGAGATTTAAGAGAGTAGAGCTTCTAAATAGGTTGCTGTATTTTATTTTATCTACCTCCTCATTAATACTCACATTAGGAACCCACTGTATCACTTTATAAACATAAGATTTTAACAGGACATTTGAGTGTTTAACTCGTGTCCAGCAATAGATTGGCGCCCTGTCCTGGGTGTATCTGCCCAACCCCAGAAACATTCTCCACTGGATGGGCATGGGGAACCCCCGTGACCCTAATATAGGATAAAGCGGAATGGGTGGATGGAGTGTTTAACTCCAACAAGCAGCAGCATCTACAGTGTTTTATAACATTAAGAAGAGCGAGTTAACAGGATGAAGAGATGTAATAAAAGATTATCCAAAAACACGTAATGAAATGAGAGTGTCCTTCATGTTACCAACAGAATAAAACTCAGTACAGCTCCAAAAACAGACAGATTCTAATTTTACTCTAAGAGGGGAGGTGCAGCATTCTGGAGGTTATGCCTACCGTTTCATGAAGGGGAATCCAGTTAACAACAACAACAAAAAAAAGTATCTACAGTATTAATAAATAAAAGAATAAGTTTACAAAATAAAGAACCTTAACAAATGTTTTACAGAACAGAAAGAACACTGTCCCATGTGTAAGTTAAATAAATTCAGCATCATAAATAATAAATAATATTAAATCAATCAAAAACAGTTTAATTAACATAGCAATAAACACATTTTAAAAACAGGTTAAATAAATAATGTACTATTTGAAAATTTACAAGTACGACTTCTTGGATTTACTCACGAACGAATAGAAAAGTTACGAGTATGACTTTTGATTAACGCACATACAAATCAAAAGTGACAACTACGTCACACACACAGATGCTAATCATTAAAAAATACTTATTGATAATTTAAGATTTAAGGAGAAGTGAGTTTATAGAATAAAACACCTTAAAACAAATGTTCCACAGAACAGAAAAGAACACTGTCCCATGGTTAAGTTAAACACATCAGCATCATATCAAGTTCTTTTTTTCACTTTGTTAGAGGAGGTGCACCGTTCCCAGAGATACTGCAATACCGGGTCGATGCGCGGAGTGGACGGAGCAAGCCCCTATTCCATCTCCCTGTTCCAAAAATCAATTTAATATATGGTCCCCGGATAGGGGACGTATCAGATATTAAACTGATAAGAACAGATACTACACTTGATCTTAGCCAAAAGGCCGAGAAGCGATGCCGAGCCGCCTGCGAACGAAGCAGGAAAGCCTTCAACATACTAAACACGAGGAGAGAAACCTCACTTTTATTCTCCAAATCACTCACAGAGTGAAACAGACATTCAGCTAACATTAATACTGTATGAAAATATGAAAATCCCTTCTGTCAGAACAATTTAAATGTTTGTTCTAACACCAAACCAGCACGAAATGGTAATAAGCTCACACAGTGACCAATCAGAAACCACAATACAGATTCGTCTTTTATATTCAAATATTATGTTTCAAATATTTATCAAAATAAAACATACAATCAAGATTAAACTACTGAACAGTTTAACATTAAGCTCAGTAAAAAAAAAAATCAATTTTAAAAATGAAAGACGTTTAAAAAATAAAATGATGAAAATCTGCCACCATGTGGCCAAAATAAGTACTGCAGGCGACCTAACGAAGGATGAATGATGAGCTCGAGATCAACTCTAATTCAAATTATTAAATACGTCCAAAAAACAATATTAAGATATAAAAACTAGTCACAAAAAAGAAACGATTAAAGTGAAATCTGGAACAGAGTAAGAAATACATGAGAAGAATAATCCTGAGAAATTGTCCTATGCATCAAATCACATTTATAAATTTACATAGAACAAAACAAGGAGATATTTAATATAAAACCTTGATAAACAACAGCGTCAGTGTTATGATTTTGAGCTTCTTAAAGTTAAATTTATTTTAAAAGTTGTTACTGTACAGCAGTAAAAAATTTTGATCACGTGATCATGACAAAAATAAAACAAGATTAAAATTAACAGGTTTAACTGCTTGTTTAATCTGGAGAATTATCAGGTCTAGCCTAAATGTATATTAATTTTGATTATTAACTTTTTATGTCTCCAAATAAACATGTGGGCAAAGAGTATAAATTCTGAAAAATAGCCAAAGGTAAGGTTTATATTACTAAGGTGATTCTTTGAGTTTCTTTGCTCTGTCAACATAAAATGTTCAAACAATACAGATTTGCATTCCTGAAGTGAACCTATAAAAATATTCAAAATTTTGTTGGTTGGAAATAATGTGATTACTTCGTGAATGTCCTCCAACATCTGCATGATTAATGTAAGGAGAATGATAAGTTATTGGTACATAACCATTTATAATCTAAATAAATTAATTTACTGGTTTTTGAAATGTTCTTTGCTCAATTTTATTTAAACAATAAATTTATTCTTAGCTTAGTTTAGCAATGCCTGTAAATATAATTCATAATTTAAATGCCTATAATTTAGACCTTTAGACCACATACATATTTTTACAGTCAAATTTACAGAACTCATAACATTTCCTGTAAAGTTGTTTTTATTCTGCTACGTTTCAACAAATATACAATTAGATATTGCATTTTATGAGAAAATTTGAGGTAGTTTTCCTAAATCATTAAATCAGCCAGGTAGCGAAATAAAACGATTTAACCCAAAATTAGAAGCGTTTGGTTTCAATGAACCATCCTTTTTACATCAATCCATAGTATGCGTTATCATTTATTACATCAGTTGTCTAATAAATGACGACATGCAAACTTAGTAAAAAAAATAAGATTAAAACTTACTTGTAGGTTCAGCTGGAGTTCTCAATCCAAAAACGTTGAAATGGCACCAAAAGTTAAGACGTAATAAACAGTATAAACGTAATGCGATTTAAGGTCGATAGATGTTGGTATTAAACGTAAACAACCTTATTTTTACAAACGGGTTATTACAAGATTATTAGAACTGTTGAAACTCACGTTACTAACATTAAACTAAAGGCCTTGTTCGCGGCCTAAACCGCTACACGTGGAAGAAAAAAAAAAGAAAAAAACATCGTTTGGAATTGAAATATCTAATTTTTTGGAATTGAAGTGCTAATTTTACAAACATGTTTAACGTTCGATACACCGTAAAAAAAACAAAGAAATTGATTAATAAAGCCATTTCGTCAAAATGTGGAGGAACTTGAAGGAGAATCTGGAAACGAGGCTCGGTTCAGCGCCTCCTCTTAATTAGGTCAAAAGTCACACTTAAGGACCTAAGAACGCGTGTTCACAGAACATCCTGTCTGTTTCAGGTTTATATTCTCATTTAAATGTCCTTAATTTTAGCAGATAATCTGATCTTAAAAATGTAAAACTAGTTAATTTCAAAACTATAAATAATACCATTATAAATTTAACATTATTCTTATTAAAGTTACCAAGTAGATTTTTTTTCTGAAAATTTAAAAATGGCATTACTGTAACGTTTTAAGAGGAATTTCTGGCAAGTTTAAGAGCTTCAATATAAAAAAGATTGTTTAACTGATTCCTCCTGCCCATCCAGGGGAGAATGTTCCAGGCATTGAGCAGATATACCTTGCCACATATAATGACAAATAAATGAACCAAATTATGCATAACATTTTACATTATTTTATTAATTAAAAAATATTTTCAACAATATTGTCCATTGTCTCACTATTTAGTCTCTTTATTCATAATATAAAGGAAAAGTAACATTCTGAAAATAAACTGAATTATTAATAGATGGTAAAAAGTCCTTGTAGTAAAATATGTACCTGTGATTACTGTAGCAGTGACGGCTCTCACTAGACTATGTGTAATTTGTCATGAGTATTACTTTCCCCTAAAACTGAATTCAGGGATGATGGCAACTTCCATCTTCCCTAAAGCCAAATGTCAGTGATAAAACTTGTGAAGACATTGTGCATAAGGATTAAATATGAATCGATATGAATCTCAAAAAAATAACAGAAAGGTATTCACAGACATGTACAGTTGTTTATAAGTCATTATTCTTAATAATCACATCAGTGTGGCTCTCACTTTAAAGTTGGATCAGAACTTCACTTTGGTGATAAATGTTGCACCTTAGCAGAAATGTACATGAATGTAACTGACCTATTGCAATTTTGAATCCAATGTTTGATAAAAAGTTGTTCAATGATATTTTTAGCTTACATTCTGTCAACTCTGGTGTCCTGTCAACTCAATTGCCTTTTAAAAAAATATTAAAATTAATAAATACTACGGTTGTGTTAAATGTATCAAAAACAACAAAATGAGTACGTTTTTAAAACAGATTTACAGGATAAAGTAGTGGACATTTAAGTTTGTAGAAAAAGTAAAATAACTATACATTTGAAATACATTATTGATAAGATAAACATGTGTTCTAAAAAGTGAAACATTTTAGTCAAGTGCAAATAATTTGCTGTAATAATTAGTTTAATAACGACCAAACGCCAAAATTTAAACACACACTATAATTAGTCTTATCGTGAACACAAATATTAAAATGGGCATGATGGACAAGCCTCAGACCAGCTGAGCTTGAGTTCTATTTTGACCTCTTTTAAACTTGTGGTGTTTGATTTTTAATAAAACCAATACACCACCAACTAATTACTAACACAAATTGTATTACACTTTTATAACACACACACAGTGTTGGAGAGAAAAGCCTCAAGATGCAGGTAAGCCATGTGTTCTACAGTTTTTTTCCCAATTTATTTTGACAGAACTGTGTGGACTGCAGTTACAGATCAAACCACAGTTTTGTGTAGCTATATAAAGGCAATATATATTTCAATGTAAAATGCATGTTGTCAAAGACATGGGATATTTACCTGCTTTAACCATCTTGCACCTCTAGAGTCATTGCCCACCTTTTTATTTACAGCAGGACTTTATGATCCAAATGGGCATATCTGTCCTGATATTGTAATAGAAAAATAAAACATATTTTAAAAGTCCCATTCTGTAAAAACAGTAAAGTTTATAAAATCTATATTTTTCAGTCTGGTGTGTCTATAGATAGCTTGGGGCGAGGGTCAAAATGTTTTCCAGGAACTGGAATAATCTCTACACCTTTGTGGAGAACCAATGCAGGAATTTTAAAAGGTTCAGCAGTAACTGGCATCTCCTCAAAGGCATCGGCATCATTGTGCTGCAGGTTGTAAGAGATATTGCCATACTCTCTTAAAAGTGGAAAAAGGTCCAGGAGGAAGTGGCAGAAGTCTTGCCGGATGCCAAACCACCCTGCAAAAAATATTTAAATATGACTACATTTTTAGTGAAGTTCTCAAAACAGGAAAAATGAATAGTTGAATGAAATAAAAGGCATAAATGTTAATTTCACTACTTACAGTGATTGCCACCCTTTTGTCCAAATGTACTGGCCATAAGTGTGACCAATGAGACCCATAAAGGTACAAAAAGGGTCCCATAACTCAAGATGTTATTTCCATCCAGTCTATGAACCAACAAAATCTAAATGGAAAAATAATTGCACAAAAACAGCCATATTTAACTGCATGCCAAAGTATCTTAATGCTTTTATTAAAATATCAGCTTTTAAACCTTGGAATAGTCTTAAATTTTTTTAATATTGCAATACAGCATAAATAAGGGCAAGCTTTGCATCAAATAATGATAGCAATATTAACGTGTATGCAAACACATACAGCAATTTTCCCCCGGGGATTAATAAAGTATTATATTCTGATTAAATATTTTAAAGCCAGCAAAAAAATATATACCTCAAAGATGAGAAGTGGCACCACAATGGTCATCCAGCTCACAGCCATGGTGACATATGTACGACGCTGCTCTGCGATGATCTCCACAGAACGAAGGAAGAGCATGGACCATATTATATAGTAGAGCACAACTAGACACAGGAAAGACATAACGATCCACAGCGGCACACACACCACCTAGGTAACATAGAGGCAATGAGAATTTTTACTTAAAAAGGCCCTTGTGTCACTTGCCATTACCATGCATCTTGGGTGATGAGATCATACCCACAATACATTAAGATATGAAGACATGTTCATTTTGCAGTTTGGACATCCATTCTGGGTCACACTGAAGCACCATCTACCCAACTAACTACATCAACATCACAGGATGTATACAATTACCAGACACTTTATTAGATGCAGCACCTTGTTTCTATTTTCATTGCTAATTAGTTATAATTATAGTTAATATTAGTATCAACAGTCATCTGTAGAAGACTACCAGAGGTATTATTGGGTGGTGGGTGATTCTTCTTGTTTTCTTTTACTTTAAAATATTTGATGTATTAAAATTAGAGAGAGAGAAAAATATAGAAGCTCAAATAAAAGCTCTTACCAGCCAGCTCCAGGTGATGATGTTGTCTAGTCGCAAGGCGATGAAAATAAACTGCAGAATGTTAAGTGAACATATAATCTCCAGCTGCATCCACCAGAAACATGCAGGGAGAACAAACATCATTCCTTTAACCATCATGACAAATGTCAACAAAATGACATGAACAATTTATAAAATGCCCTTTTCCAGAGTAAATATTAATTGAATTTGGGATTAAGTATTAAATATCAATGGTGACAGCTAGGGAGTGCCGAGGGTAGAACATGTAACTTTCTAGTCAATAAACTTTCTAGTATAAATACCTTTAAATTAGCACTGCCTTACTGCAACACTAGGGTACAAGAAATATAAATATGTAAATTAAATTAGATTATTCATTTTACTTGTTTGTACTCAGCATTTGCCAGGGGTGTAATTTACCAATTTATTAAAAACACTTGTCCCTTAACAACTGGGGAATTTCTGTACACAAATAAAACAATGAAATGCAAAAGAAAAGCAAGTTGGCTAGTTTTCCATTAAATAATTTTAGTGTGGATCCATATTATGTGAGTGGGATAAAGAAAAGAATCATCTGAGCAAATTCTGACAAGTTATGGTCTTCAGTACTAGAGTAGGTTGGGCCAATGTTTAAGAAAATTCACCTCTTGTATATGTTTTATGGTCTGTGCATGTTATACCTCAAGTGTGCGGTCATGGCGAAAACCCCACACACAAGCAGCTACTGATAGAGGGGAGATGAAGAAGAGAGGCATAAAAACAAAAAGCCAGTTGTAGGAACTTCTCGTGATCCTGTCACACACCAGGACTTCAAACATGAGCAGCAGAATGTGAATGGCTACTGCTATTAACATGGCTTTGAACTCCACTCCCGTCTCACCATCCCCTCTAGGCACAAACACACACACACATTACATTTTATTCATGTTACCAAAAGGTATTCAGAAGCTAGAAGAATAGATTTAACCCTGGCAACCTACCTGTACCGGGGGTTGCAGGCCCACACACCCGTCCCAATAAAGGCTCCGGCTAAAACCATAAGCTTCCATAGCCAGATGGGTGTGAATACGGCCCAGTAGCTTACATCGATCACTCCATCCAATTTTAGAGCCAGCAACACAGAGAACAGCAAAAGGGAGGCATATATGAGGAATTTGCTGTATGACAAAGGAAAAGGTTTTTCAACCAACAAAAAATGTGTTATAATTAATTCCACAACTTAGCACTTATTATTACTATTATTATACTCATGACATAATTTAAATCAAATCTGAATTGGTTATTACTTCTGATGATAGGATCTATAGATAATAGGCTTGAATAGTTTAAATGGGTCATTTTGTAGGTACAAATGATAACAGCCATTACCATAATGGACACACAGATAGCAATAAGATTTTGGTGTGTCAAAAGATGACCAGATGACTCTACGTCATTTCTTGACACACACAGAGATCTTAAAGGCAAGTCTAATACTTCTAATACTAGTAGTGATTTCTAAATTTTCATGTACCACTGTAGTTTAGTTTATGGTATTTTTTTTTTGTGACTATGATCATCAACTCAAGATTTTTGTCAGTGTTAAAGTTTCAGCATCTACAAGCAATCGGTTGTATCAAAAAGGATAAATATAAGGATAGGTTGAAAAATAGATGTGACAAGATCTCTTGAAGGCAGAGCATCACAAAACTGAAATCAAGCTCATTTTTAATGACTCTTAATTGATAAACTGCTTGTATGTGTTTACATTAATATCTGTGCTGTGATGCACTGTATACTGATTAAAACGATCATGGACATGACATATATGAGCAGCACGGTAGCATAATGGTTAGCATGTTCGCCTTTTGGCACCAGGGATCAAGGTTTGAATCCCAACCTGGGTGGAGTTTCCATGTTCTCCCCGTGTCTGTGTGGGTTTCCTCCGGGTTCTCCGGTTTCCTCCCACAGTCCAAAAACATGGATTTAAGGTACATTGAAAGCGGTAAATTCCATTATAAAAGATAGTGAATTAATGAACGACTTATATGAACATTCCTGCCATTTCACATTACACAATTATTACTATTAAGATGAGGAAAACTTCCTTTAGTGAGTATTAAGTCTTAGCTTAAAAAAAAACATTTCAGCCGAGATATACAGCTTTGTTGGTACATTTAAAGACGTCCTGAATCAAATTACACATTTCAATTCAACTTTTTTGTCCAATTTAAGCAAGTGTTGCAACAAAGGAGTAAGTTTATGGATGTTTGTATTCAGTAACGCTAACATTACACTGGCCCAATTAAAGATGTGGAAGAGCTGTAATAAACTTACATTTAATTAATATAAAAACGTGGGAATAATTAGAACAATATTTACTAGATAGAATTGGTTTGTCTTCGGTGTTCTAAAATGAGTAGTGACCACAAATACAGGAATGTTTCTATTCGCGTTAAATACAATTTACATAGACAACGTAATCACCGCTGCGGTGACTTTAAACCCCAAATAGCACATTTTACTCACCTGGGATTAAAATCCTGAAACAAACCTCTCAGATTCATGATCTAAACATTTAACGCTTTGACTTCGACACCATTGTATAATCTACCAGCGCCCGATCATTCAGTCTTTACTTTGGTTTTGAAACTCCGCTTCCGTTTCTACATAAATTCACAAAATAAAAGCACAAAGATCAAATTAAAACCCCACGACAGCGTCGGCTTCAGTTTACAGTTTGCGCCCCAAAATTAATTTCATGAACATGAAACGTGTTCATCATTAAATTATTTAATAATCTACTATCTGATAACATAAGCTTTAAATAGTAAACATTACCAAGTCTTTAAATGCATTGGATGTTAAATATTTATTAAAAAAAACAAACAAAGAGCATTAAAACAATAAACCTCTTTCAAAACAACTAAAACTGTAAATAAATATGAAAAACATTTGAAATGTGGCTAACAGCTGTTGTAAACACAGGAATAAGAGACTGCAATGCACACTTAAAGTCTACATTTACAGGCTGCTTTATTAGTAACATTTGTACAACAGTTAATGAATTAAAATAGTTAAAATAGTCAGATCATCACTGTTCACATCACAGGAATCCTTTCTAATGAAATGTCCAACATTGCACATTTTGTCAATTTAAAGCTTTGGGCTGTGTTGTAACTGATTGCATGTCAAAAAATATTTTTTGAGTGAAGACTGTATTAAAGGCATTGATGATTATCACTGCAGTCACATTGAGTTGGTGGTGTGTTTTACATGTTTTGTGTTGATGGGTAGGTCAGACACAGCAATGCTGCTGGAGATTTTAAACACGTGTTTACAATGACTAAAATATCTGGTTCAGTGAAATTAACATTTTTCATGAACAAACTTCCATGTAGTGTCAGATTATCTTGGCCACAGATAATGACCAAAAGTATTAAACAAGTTATCAATTAAAGTCAACATACCGGCATAAATCTATCATTACAAAGGCGGGGAAAATACCAGTTCAGCTACAGTTATTAAAAATAAATGAGTGTGATCCAATGTTGTAGTGAACAGCCTCCACAAAAAAACTATTTAGCATACAACCCCCCAGTTATTAATCACTTTTAACAATCATACTGTAGAATACTGACTTCAACCATGTTTTGTGCACTTAACACCAAACACAGCACTGTACTTTTGTACTTTTGCAAATTCCTTCACTTTGTACCTCTTTACACTAAACCTAACTCATTAAGCCTTCTTTTAAAAAGCAGGTTCCACTTAACCCTTCATGAATTGAAAAGTTACAATCAACATATACATTATTTAAAATGTAATGCCACATCTAATCAGATCTTTCATTTTCATTCTGAAAGTTGTGAAAGTAACATTCTGAACATTCTTAGAGTAAACATGGAAGTGCATAACTTTATAAAGTAGTTTCTCTTATGATAAGAGGCAGTTTAACATTAATGAAGAAATACTGAGAAAAAGCATTAATTGCTTTTAATAATTCAGCGATTACATGTTGAACATACTGCAAACATGTATTCAATGAACCAGCTCCAGCTGGCTGGCAGAGAAGGGCATTATCCCACTCACATAATATGCAATGCCCAGAGAAAGCAGGGCGATAATTACTAATAGAAGAAGAACCCTCCAGAAGCCCAGATCCTCCACGAACTCCTGCCAAGTGGAATGAAAGCTGGATAGAACACCCTCACTGTTCTGCAGGTTAGGATTCAGCAGCGAGTGGCTCTCCATGGCACTAGAAACCAGCCAAAATCATGATTTGCATGTGAAACAAGCAGAATACACTTCAGAGCTCATTCAAAACTTTAATTTTTCGATTCCACGAGAGAAATTAACCATTCTTTAATAATGATTTCTTCACATATTTAAGAATACATACAACAACACTGACACAAGACATGGAATGAAATGTGCAAGATAAGCAATGTAGGATTGAACACTTCTTACCTCTCATTTTCTGCCATCTGCATAGTCTCTAGTTTGGAATGGGCACCTCTGTTAAAGCCCTTTACTTCCTGTTCCTCAAGACCCTCTAATAGACGAATGGCATCTTTATTTACTCCTCGCCGCTTGGCCAATACCAGAGGAGTTGACCCATTATGATTGCTGCTCAAACACAGAAAAAAATAACTACATTAACTTGTTGCAAACAGGATTGTTATCAGTAACCTATGGGTTTGTTTTGACCTGAACACTAATATGGGTAAGACACGTGGCAAAGTCTCTCACCAGATGTCTATCTTGAGGCCATTGGAGACAAGAAATTGAATTGTGTCAACATGTCCACACAGGTGCAAAGCCGTATTGCCTTGGTAATCAGTGGCAAGCAGATCTGCCCCAAATTTATGCAGAAAACGGCAAATCTCCACATTGCCTCGCGCTGCTGCTAAATGGAGACCAGTGCGCCCCCGGATGTCACGAATATTAGGGTCACAGCCTGTTTCCAAGAGGCGTCTGGCAAATGCTAGGTCCCCATCAATGCAGGCCTGTAGCAATGGCACTGTTGTCTGTGATGTATCATTAATGAAGACATAGGACATGTCCGAATGGGTCTCCGAATATTCCAGTGTACCTAACCAAACACCATAAAAATAATCCGGGTTACAAAAATTTAACATAATGAACAAAATCTGTAGTAGTCTGGAGTAATACTGTTTAACTGTATGACATGATGTTAAGATCTTAAAATAACATTTATTTACACACCCATATCGTGTGGTTTCTATCTCAAGAAATTTGAATTATTTCTGGAGTTACAAATTAACTTAAGCACAATGAAAATCACTTTCAAGTTTAAAATCAGTCTTTTAGTCTTTTTGGTGTTACAAATACTGCAGTTGTAAATGGTCTGAGAGCACAATTTATATGAATTAAGATTTAATTCAGTTAAAGTAAGAACCTTTATTGACTCAAATCTAAACCAACCATAAAATTAAATCAAATGACTCCAAATTAATTTCTTAAAAGCGACACTTTTTAACATGTAACCAAGCATTAACAAGACAAAGCCAGCACTGAGTGATACATGTGGTCTAAGCAAATAAAGTCCTTTCCTCCCTTTATTATGGTTTAGAGTTTTTGCCAAGCACATAGAAATGCTGTCATTGTAACTAAACTGACAATTTCAATTAGGACTAATTTCAATTTAGGGAAAATTTGTAAAAATTTATTGTTTCAGCGGCGGCACGGTGGCTTAGTGGTTAGCACGGTCGCCTCTCAGCACTCGGGATTCCCGGTTCGAATCCCCATCTGGGTGAAGTTTCCATGTTCTCCCCGTGTCTGTGTGGGTTTCATCCGGGTTCTCCGGTTTCCTCCCACAGTCCAAAAACATGGATCAAGTCATTTGAATTCTCCAAATTGAGTAAGTGTGTTCCCAGTGATAGATTGGCGCCCTGTCCTGGGTGTATCTGCCCAGCTCCCGAGACGTTCTCCCCTGGATGGGCATGGGGAACCCCACCGCGACCCTAATAAAGGATAAAGTGGGAGATAATGAATGAATGATCATTGTTTTAGGTGCATTTCTTTAAAAAACCTAACTAATTGAAAATCATTGTAGAAACCACTTTATAGAAACCAACATATATTTTAAAATAATGTATAACAAGGAATAACACACTTACAGCAACCGGTATGATTTGTCTGCTGAATGTAAAACAGCTGCACAACAACACATTTGGTGAACAACAGTCAAGTAATCATAAGACAACTTTAATAAAGGGATAGAGACTGAAACATGACAAAAGAGGAAGGCGAACTAAGCTGCGTCTAACACTGTGGCATTGTGACTTACAATCGATGCCAAGTCATTGTTTTGACACAGCAATAATAGCATGTGTTCGAAGTTCACCGCCTTATTGTCAACCCCGTACAATAAATCAACATCACATTTAAATACTTACTATTACGACTAACAGGATGTGCTCTTATTTACGTTGTGCATCTTTGTAATGTTAAATACCAGTCGCATTCTTAAAGAAACGCAATGCGTCACAGATCATAAATACATCTCCAACGGACATTCAAATATAACAATAGCATAATACTTCATTTGCGCACTTCACATCGTCTTTGAAGTCAGGGTGTCCGGGGTCACAACGCTAAAATAAATCTCGTACTGCACACATTATGTTACTATTCTCACCGCGCCACGCTCTTTAACTGACTCACATTTACAATAATTTAGTTGGTTAGTCAACGTATCAGCCAACAATGAAGCATATTGTAACTCCAACATTGTGCAATGCATTTTTTAGAATGCTTCCTCCATATCATGTTTAAACGTTTACCTGTTTTTAAAGAGCAGATCAGATGAGAAATGGTTATTTCGCAGCAGGTTCTTGTTCACAGCGATGTTTACATTTACATCGAGCACCTCGCACTTTGTGAGGTGATCCGCTGACAGCTCCACACTACTGCCCGCTGGACTGGAGCGACATCAGAACCGGAGGCTGCGCCCTCAGGATTTTTATCCATTATCCATTATCCATTATTCATTCACTATCTCCCGCTTTATCCTCTATTAGGGTCGCGGGGGGGTTCCCCATGCCCATCCAGAGGAGAACGTTTCGGTCGCTTGGCAGATACACCCAGCACAAGACGCCAATCCATCACTGGGCAGACGCTCACTTGCACAAACACATTCTATATGGGGCAATTTTGGAGCATTCAGCTGACCTTGATCCATGTTTTTAGGCTGTGGGAGGAAACCAGAGAACCCAGAGGAAACCCACGCGGACACGGGGAGAACATGGAAACTCCACCCAGATTGGGATTCGAACCGGGAATACCTAGCGCTGAGAGGCGAACATGCTAACCACTAAGCCACCGTGCTGCCTCGGGACTTTTATTCATTCATTCATTATATTCCGCTTTATCCTATATTAGGGTCGCGGTGGGATCCCTATGCCCATCCAGGGGAGAACGTTTCGGGCGCTGGGCAGATACACCCAGGACAGGGCGCCAATCTATCGCTGGGCACACACTCACTCACACGCACACATACACACTCTATATGGGGCAATTTTGAGAACTCAATCGACTTGTTCCATGTTTTTGGACTGTGGGAGGAAACCAGAGAACCTGGAGAAAACCCACGCGGACACGGGGAGAACATGAAAACTCCATCCAGATTGGGATTCGAACAAGGAATCCCTAGCGCTGAGGGGCGAACGTGCAAACCACTAAGCCACCGTGCCACGTCATGACTTTTATATATAAGAAAAACCTTCATCAAGCGCAGTGGATCATAAACACATGAAACAAATACGTGCGATCTTTGAATCAAATTTTAATTAGAAAAAAAGGAGAAGTTAGAAATACGGATGATGTGTCCGCCTTTGGTAAACACTTGTGGTGATGTGTATAATAAAAAATGTCTGTGCAGAATGATTTCCAAATTATATGGTTTCACCTTGCTAAATACTTCAACCAGCAATATTAAAAATCGATGGGTAAAGAAACTCGAAGTGAGCATTACAGATGAGGAGTGGTGTAAGATTTGTAGTTTCCAGCCTAAAACAATGCTTGTAAAATCATGGAGGGAGTCTTTTTTGTAACCTCTTAACAAACTTGGAAGCAGAGGATATGAAGTCCTGCTTGCTGGAGAAACTGATTTAAAAAATACTCGCCATACACATGTTTTCTGGTCCTGCTCAATAAATTATAACTGTGTAACTGTGTAAGATATATGTTCCAGTCTGTAAACAAAGGAGCCGTTTCTAAAACTGTAATGTAGCTACACATTTAGTTCAGTACATGAAAGACTTGAAAGTAACTAAATAGAAAAGTGTGAAAAAGTCAGTGAAAAGTACAACACAGAGAATAAAAAACTTTATATAATAATTGGTAACATTAATTAAATATTTATTTATTATACATCATGTGATTACACTTTTAATCAGTTGTTTGATTTTTTCTTCTTGTGTTTTCCATTGCATTAAAGTCTTTGTCTTTTTTTCTGTAACAAGAGGGGAAAACAATAAACAGTGAATATCTGCTAGAAACCTCTTATCCTGTGCAAGTGTGTGAATGTTATTCACAACAGTATATCTAGATTACATCTGTTTATTGTAGTGTTTATAGTTGCACTGCTTATACAGACATGATAAGCTTTTTCTTACCTTCTAGTTCCGTGTCCATCAGAACTTACCTCTGGTATTTAGGAGTTAATTTTAAAGGAGTTCCTTTGTAAATAGCTTTTTTTGAGCTGTATTGTGTAGTGACTCTTTTTTGGGCCTCTTCTGTTAATGCCTGTTAGCATTAACTTTTTGTCAATGTTAGCCTTTTTGTTAGCATTAGCTTTGTCTTAGCCTTTAGCTTGTTTGTTAGCATTTAGCCTTTTGTTTCTATTTAGTTTCCTGTGTTATGGTTGCTGATCCATTTATTGTGTGTTTGAGGACTAACATACCCCATGTACTTATTAATAACTGTGAAAGATGATAATCCTCAGCATAACCAGGATTTAAAAAACATAAATGTTGGTGGAAAAAATTAATAATGGAATCTTTTAATGCACCAAATGTCCTTGGAAGGAATTACATCTGTGGATTCCACCTAGTATTTCTGTAATCCAGCGGTATGTCACTTAAAAGTAGTGTTTAGACCTGTAAAAAAAAAGAACATGATAGACATTAATGAAAAAGTTAGAGTCCAGATATAGCAATTTACAGATATTGTACTATACACTAGTTTAGCCGTCATAATGACTTGTTTTTACCTCTTGGAAGACAGCATCACTCCAGGTCACATGTCCATTTAGTCCTCTTTTAAAAGAGGGCGCTGGACCTTCAGGAAGCTTTGTGGCAGGCGAGAGTGAAGGGTGATGTACTTTTGGAGGATACACACCCTGCAGGTTCCCAGACACATCATAAAACTTTGATTCCGTTGGGGTCCTGCAGATGGTAAGGAAGAGTTGTCGAGGTTTCATATATCACAGATTAATGAGAATTGATGGAGTAAAGATTATGTTAGATAGTGATTTACCAGCATATGGTTGTTGGAAGCTGAGAAGAATTTTCGTCTCGAGTCTTCCTCAACTGCTTTAAAGTCTCTGTCTTCTTATCTGTAACATCTACAGAACAAAAACAATAAATAGTGAATATCTGCTAGGAAAATTCATTCTGTGAAAATATGTAAATGTTAATCACCACAGAATATGTAGATTACATCTTAATTTTTATTTATAGTTTATTTACAACATTTATATTTCAGTAGATTCAGGATCTCTGATCTACAAAAAATTTATAAATAATAATTTTTTAGTATGTGTGTGTGTGTGAGTGCATGTTTCCCTCTGGTACCTTTAGTGTTTTCAGATGCCCAGGTGCATTTATGTTTATTTTGAATGGCCTCTAGTCTTCCTTTACGAAGATCATATTTTAGCCACTCATCGTAACCGCCCTTTAGAGTTTGTGATTCTGTTTCTATAAACACAGAGAACATGTTTATTAATCAGGATAAAAATTAATCTGCAGTTCTGAAGTGGAATGACTGTATATAACCAGAAGTAAACTCAACACAACAGTCCTTTTAAAATGATACTGTTTACATGACAGTCATAAAACTTACCAAGTTCTGATGTATTAATTTTCATTTGCTTTTTGACGCCCCTTACTTCAGGAGAATCAAAAGACACCCTACTAACAGGTTTGAATGGAGGCCGTGGTTTAAACCGGTGGACTCTACTATTTTGAGTACAGGGTTCTAAAGTCCCCGTATGTAGGAGGCCATGGGAGGAGAAGTCCTAAAAAAGACATGTTTCTTGTTAAATGGAAGAATTTTCACTTTCAGTTCAACCTAGAAATAATAACATATTTAATGAATAGACTGACAGTAAACATGTACAATAATAAAGCAGAGAGAAAAGTATGGATTCCATTTGTTAAGACAGATGAAGATTAATGTTTAATATAACTTAATGTTTACTGATTATAAAATCAAAGTAATGCAATCTTTTGGTCTCTTTTTTTTTTTTTTGCAATCTAATGGTCTCTGTACTGAACACAAAGACTATAGGACCTTGTAGGGTACTAGTTGAGTAAAAATTTGGGTCATAGTTGAGTCGTTTGTGCAACAAAAACTAGAGAATAGTTGGGACTTTGTGACGTTTTAGAAGCAGCCAGCATTAATAAAAAGACATATAAATATGAAAATGCACTAAATACTAAAGAATATCAGTGATTATTGGGGTTGTTTCTTTAACTACAGTGACAACATACAACAACACGAATTACATAAAATAGAATAGGGTATTTCGCAGATTATCACAGCTAACAATGTTTATAAAGTTCGGAATAATTATAAGTATTTGATTATACGTTTATATCATAAGTCTGATTATAGGATTATAATTATAAGTATTAAAATAAATCTAAGTGCAGTAACTGCTGTATATGCACTTTATACCACAATAATCAAGCACGTCGAACGACGCCTTGATTACATTTCTACACTAACTTCAAATATAAATTTAAGGTTATTATTTATTACTTTTATGGACAATTTTAAACACAAATGTTGCGTTTAACAGGCACATGAATAATGCAACACTTTACGTCGTATTTATTCATGATAGGATCAATCTTTGCAAATGTTTGCTCCACGACAGTGGAAGGAAACGTAGCTAAACGCTGAAGATTCTGAATAGAACTGTGATGTCATTATAAAATATTGTTCATGGCTTTCTATTTAGCTTTCTATTCACCATGGCAACGGAAACCCTCGTTTATCCCGTTAATACACACTATATATAAAATAAATGTATAAAGCAGCGTTAAAACCTACATTTAATTAACTGTTAAATATAAAATGTATTCTTGGCCACCTGCTGGTGATTCGTGACATCTTTCTACCACACAAGCAGCAGCACAGTCGAGAAGAAAGAAAGAAAATGTTTAAAACGTTTAATGCAGTGATTATTAAACATAAATGGGTCGTAGGATTCATTGAACAGGTTACAGGCAATGCTTCTTTTTGAATAAACCTTATTATCTTGAGCTTTCTAATGCTCCTGAAGTAACACAAACGGTTGCTTCCATAACTTATTGATATTTCATATCAAGCCCGTGTTTATTGTAATGGGGCTGCAAAATTTTAATTAGTAGTTAAAGAATTCACTCTGTAATTTTGTACAAATCAGACAGCTTGCATTAAGTTATTTACAGAAGAGTGTATTATTGCATTACAAGAAAGTATTGACATTGGCTTGTTCAAAAAATGTAAAAATAATTTGTGGTAAATGAAACCACAGTTAAATGTGATGGGATGGGATCACATCATGGGATGTTAAAACACTTTATTTACTTTTTTATTAGAATGTGAACTAATTAGAAATTCGGAAACAATTTATACTTCAAATGCAGGTGTGCAAAGATATGTAATTTTAACAAATTAATGTAGTGGGTAAACATCATACAAATAATTTTACATTAGAGCTCACCAGCATAAGAAACTATTATATACATATAAAAAGAAAGCTTTTAAACAACCCTTAATAATAGAATTGCAAAAAATGGGAAAAAGTAAAAGAAGGTTGTATCAATAAAATTGAATGTAGGCACAAGAGCTTTTTGCATTCAGAAACATATTGTAAAACAGAATGTAAGATTTGCTTTCTTTTTACATAAAAACATTTTTTATAAGAACAAACAAAAGGGTCAGTGCCTATGGCTACCAATAAAAGAAACAGTGGCTAAAAAGTCATAGTGGTTAAATAACTGTTTCTTTAACAGACTTTAAACTCACTTTGACAAAGCTATGTATTAAATTATTAACATTATTTTTAACTTTGGACTTATAATACAAATGAATCACTATGTTTTATATAAACCTGAAGCATGTGGATTATATAGCTGTCTACTTTTGCTCATCATGCATGTTTAATAAAATAAAAACCAGCAATTGTAAACTTTTTTTTTGTGTGATATCTATTTCAGTGCAATATAATAATTGGTTCAGCATTGTTATGATTCCAGTTAAAACACTAAATCTTCCTTGTTAATAAATTATATAATGTAGTTTTGTTCATATGTACTTTTTCTAATAACAGAAAATACATATTACAGTATACACTATCAGCTATAAAGCACACATTTAAAACCAGTCTTAATAGTATAGAGTGACATTTGCTTCGTGAAACAGTTGTATATAAATGATTCAGTGCTGCCCATCAGGAATTGTGTACTTTTTCTGAGGTAACCATGACAAATCTAAGTAAATATAATACAATCAACACAAAAACAAGCATCATTGTTTATAAAAGAAAAAAAGAAACTTAACCTCTTTCTATTACAAATCCTTACAGCTCTGATACATATTTAACCTAGCCTCAAACTGCACAAAGTAGAGAGAGGCCAGTAAAAGTCTGTTAACATGTGCTCCTGAACTCTTTCTCTCTAGTCCACATACTTTTTGATGATGCTGTAAAATTGTAAACTGGTTACAAGATCTTCATGCAAACCTGACAGCGACTGATTCGACTGCGGTAATCATTTCCCTTTAGAGTCTCTGATTCTGGACTTTGCATAAACTGCCTCTCCTGTTGCACTGTGGTCAGCCAGAAACTGTGTTTGTTGTTAAAAAAGAAACAAGTGCCCCGAGCACCATTGCATTCGATAAAAGGTGTTGCACGGAAGTCCTCCAAGCATGAGCCGGGTGAAACCAAAGACTGCCCACCTCCTTCGTCCCCTGCGGCTGTGTGCTAAACAGGAGATAGCACAGAGTGATGCATGATTAGAAATGAGGCTGGAATAGGATAGCATATTACAGAACTTACAACATACAGAGTCAGGTAGTGAGTTTTAAAATATTAGATGCCTGTATATTTGTTCTGATATTTAAAATAATCATAGTGGAATGATTATGCATTCCAATTATACAAAGTCTGATTAATACACATTTTATTGGTCTATTTCAAGAATTCTAGTTATTAAATATTTAAAATCTTAAATAACACAATTTACAATTTTTCTGAGTAAAAGTGCTCAGAATGGAATGACACTTAAACACTCAAAACCTGATTATGAATATATTAAAGGTCACAGCATGCTGGAAAATTGTGGTCATGCCGGATCATAAAAAACACAGGAGATAGAGCAATATGTCACCTGAGGAATGGTTTTGTTGTTAAGATGTGCAACTTACATTGCTTTATTATGTTTATTTAAATACAGGTTTTGAAATTTGTCTATTTTGGTTTTTATGTGATTGGGTTTTGGGTCATGTTTACACAATAATTCAAATTAGTATGTCTCACCATAAGGTAAGAATATCCTATCCATAAACTCCGCCATCCTCGTGGACACGGGGGAATTGAGGTGTCTTGGCTGTGAACAGCAACTGCCTGCGATGGTGCTTCACACACAGAACAACGACTAATGTGTGGAATAATCTGTTGCTCTGCTACGGGCATCATGGGAATAGGTTCTGTAGTGGAAAGCCAATATGACTTGTCATTGCGGCTGGCATAATAGCAGAGCTCATTGGAAGTGCAGTACAGGAACGGAATGGTGCTAAAACGTGGCAGACAGGACCCAGCCAGTCCTGTGATTATGGAGGAAAAGAAAAGGTAAATTAATCGGACACAAACAATATAATGCTATTGATATTAAGCAAATTCACAGAACTAACTATGGAGAATATAACACATTGTTCATTTTAAAAGATCTTTATGGTCAAAAGTAATAATATTAACATAATCTTACCCAAATCCTGATTATGTGCTTTCTCCTGTCCTTCTACGTAAAGTAGACTGTATCCATCCCATAACTGAGCCATGCCCTGAGGACACATTGGCACCTGGCTGGACTGACTGTGCTTTACAAGAGTGTAACCAATTCCTACAGCGCGGGCAGACAGGCCAGGAGGACCTGGTGGTCCTGTATTACCAGGACTACCTGAAAAGTCAAAATGACTGAATTAGAAGCATGTAATAATTGTGGGTAGTGATAATATGGATTATTACCTGCTACATATGTAAAATGTTTGAGGCTCTTTGTTTGTACCTAATATGATGCTTTTAAAGGTCAAGGACCCCCCATTCAGGTCAAGGACAGTATGCTGGATAAATCACTTTTTAGTGCTCAGTCAAATTATTATTATTAAAAACCTACATCACTTTCTGCTCACCTTGGATGCCAATAGATCCTTGCGGTCCTGGAGCTCCAGGGTCTCCAACTGGTCCAGAATGTCCAGGGAAACCAGGATTACCAGGTCTGCCCATTGGCCCAATTTTTCCTTTGTAACCTAAATATTTTGGAAAGGAACACACAAGTCTATATTTTGCTTAATGAAGTTATTAGTTAGTTAAAGTTGTCACAATGACAAAAATTAATTATATCAGGTTTCATAGCCAGAAACATCCATTATCCTCAGCTCACCTTCACGTCCTGGAAAACCAGGTTGTCCTTGCTCCCCTGACAAGCCTGGACGACCACTGCTTCCAAGGTTACCTGGATCTCCAGGTAATGGCCTCTCATAATCTTTAGGTGGTAAGGATGTTCCAGGGATTCCTTTACGCCCAGGCAAACCTACAAAGAGTAAGAGAACCCCATACGAAATGTGAACAGGTATGTTAAGAAAAACCTAAGAAATTAGTATAAGTATAAAAGTATATTAAGGGATTAAAACTCAATGATTATTGATATTTACTCCATATAAAGATTTGAACTGCGTTAATGATATACACATTAAAAAAATCTATGAATATTGCAGATATTGCATTTCATCTTACAAAAACATTAATCTAACATTATTTGTATGTGTGTTTGTATTTACAAGTGCAAAAATATTGTTTCTGACTGTACAGAAAACATGGCAAATTGAAAATGCAATATTTATAGTGACCATTAGCGCCCTTTGTTCCTTTAATTCCAGGATATCCCTGATCTCCAGAGTAGCCAGAAAGTCCTAATTGCCCATCATATCCAGGGTCTCCTTTTTTCCCTATAATCAAGAGAGGAAAATATTTAGACCATTGCAAACTGCCATCTACTGTATTGATCTGTGGACATTCTGATGCACAAAAACTTAAACAATTCATTAGCAAACACAAATAATGATACCAAATCTATTTCATATAAGCACCTCTTAATCCAGGGCTTCCAGGTGGTCCAAGATTTCCTGCACCTCCAGGGTCACCATGGATTCCTGGTGTTCCAGGCAATCCAGGAAAACCTGGATCTCCTCTATCACCTTGTACTGTTCCAGGACCTCCAGGACCTGGAGGACCAGGGGGTCCAGGGAAACCTATTCATAAAAAGGATTTACATTTTAATAAAATGTGTCACTGCCTCAGATGGTTCACATAGATTTTTTTTTGTTTTAATTAACTAAGTAACCACAGACTCTGCAGTTAAAAATGAAATGGAATATTTTTGGCATAAATGCAACAGTGTTGCAAACCTCTTTCAAATCAGTCTGTAGTTATGAGATATTTTTAAATGTACATGCACAGCTTGTCTAAAATCTAGCGACAGGTTGGATAAATATTAGGATCATAACAGAAGGTTCAGTACTGGATTTTGTCCTCCCTGAATCCTGTCTAAATGTGGATAATGGTTCATGTTTTGGGTTCACAAATCTTCCACCAGTTTGTTTTTAAATAATTTTCCCCCAAAGTGAATGAACAGTCAGCATACTGTGTGCCTGTCACTTCTACATGTTTATTTTGTAAATAGCACAATACTGTTGTCATACTGAACACATGTATATACATTTTTTAAGTGAGCTATAAATCCCATAGGTATGTAACTGACTGGCTGATTTTGTAGACCTATGTGTTATGAACAAAAGAATTAAGAATGATGTGCTACCTTGTTCTCCATCTAGTCCAGGGAGACCAGGGTCTCCTAAAGGTCCTAGAACGTCAGAAAAACTGGAAGACCCCTGGGGGCCAGGGGGACCCACGAGTCCTTGTTGACCAGGGAAACCTACCAGATTTCATAACAAAATATTTTTGTATGTTTTTAGCATGAACTAAAAAGAACTGTCATGTTAAAAATAAAAGAATGAATACATTAATATATAAAAATGCTGGCTTTCTTACCCCTCTCTCCTTTGGTTCCTTTGGATCCAGGAAATCCCAGTACACCAGGCAGTGAGATGCCTCTTTCCCCTTTTGGTCCTATAAATCCAGGTGGTCCAGTTCGACTACCCTCTATCACACCTATACACATAGTCAGAGTGTTGGTAAAGTGTTCTTACATGGCAGTCTTTGAGATGGGATTGAATTAGGTAATTTGTCTTAAAAGATGTGAAATTAATACTTACCAGGTACACCTGGTTGGCCTTTGGATCCTGGCAATCCATTTAGTCCATGTAAACCAGGAGCGCCTGGTAAACCTATAAAAAAGTAACGTTACAGTGCTCTGCCCAACCATTCTTTCTCCCAGGCATGCTTTCCTTTTTATAATTTACTGTTTTACTTATTTCTGCCTTATAACTGCCTTTTTACTTATTCAGTAAAAAGTCACATTCTTCTGCACCTGCTTCCCACCCCTTCTATTATTTGTCCTTGATTTCAGCCTTGGTCACCGGCCATGCATTCTGTTTTAACTATATTTCTTGATTATATTCAATATTTTTGCAACACTTGTATTAGCCCTTTCATATATTATGCTCATTTTTAATAATTAATTTGGCTTACTTTGCATAGCAACCTTAAGACAAGGAGAAATGCATGTTTATTTGACTGACCTTTTATTCCTGCTCTGCCTGGAGCTCCAGGAAAACCCTGTTCTCCATCACGTCCCACCTGTCCCTGGTAACCCTGGAGGCCCCTGGGACCAGAAAACCCAGGTAATCCTAACACAAGCCACAAAGATATCCATTTCATTTCCATTCCATAACCACATCATGTATATGTAAAATGGAAACAACAAATTTTTAATAAAGAAACATGTTGTTGATGAGTTACCACTCGATCCTAGAATTCCTGGTTCTCCAGGTAGACCCTTCAGGCCAGGATTTCCAAAACCACCTGGTAAACCTGTAAGTCCTTTTTCACCAGGACGTCCCGAGCCACCTAAACATGGACAAAACCGAACGAGAAAGACAGACAATAGGTTGTATTATACATGTATTATAAGTTGCAGTTAGATGCCAAGTTTAAACATTACAGAAATGTAATTGTAGAACTTTTAAAATTGTACAATAGTACATTAGTAGGTTTGTAATATTGTTGTAATACTTTATTTACCTTAGAGAATTAGGGAATAGTTTTCAAAATGACGGCTCTAATATTTTTTTTTAAATGTTCTTCTGTCCCAGGGACAGTCTTTTTATAAATACCACAGATTTCATTAAAAGAACACTTCCTAAATGTAGTGAAAGTAAACTGATTTAAAGCACAGTGAATAATTTCATTAAATAGCAGGTGGTAAGTCTTAACGTCAGCAAAATGTTTGGTATTAAAAAAAAAAGGAATTGGACGTTTACCAATGGAGTCAGCGCGCCACCTACAGATGAAACAATTTTATATGGAATAATAATTATTTTGTCCTTCAAGGTTAAACTAATGCACATGATTTTGATGATTTATCATTGTTCAATTGAGAACTTTATTTACTTTTATAACCTATGTTTCTGTAATCTGTAATCTGAATAATCTGAGAATTCAGATTTATTTATTCATTCATTCATTATCTCCCGCTTATCCTCTATTAGGGTCGCGGTGGGGTTCCCCATGCCCATCCAGGGGAGAACGTGTCGGGCGCTGGGCAGATAAACCCAGAACAGGGCGCCAATCCATCGCTGGGCAATTCAGATTTACATTAGTAGCTATTTTGGTCATTCTTATTAGAATAGTTAATTATATATTAAAATGTTTTGTGTAAATTATTGTTCCCCCCTTATCCTAAATCTAAAAAAGGAAATGTTGGGTTTTCATATTGCAAACTTATAACCTCAAACTTAAAAACATGAATCAATGACCTGACAGAAGACCTGTAGTTTTCTTTTTTTTAGAAAAACATTTGACTGGGTTTGAAATCATCTCCTGGAATAAGAGCATGTGTACCACATTCGGAGGGACATGGGTGCACAATACCAGTAATACATTTAATACTGTGAAACTGTAATACTTTGTGTGCTTAACCCCAAAACCTCAACTGTAAAACGATAAAACTCACCAGGTATCCCAAACTCTCCCACTAATCCTTTCGGCCCTGGGGCTCCAGGGGTTCCAGTAGCTTCACCTTTTTCACCTTTTAACACAAGGAAAATTACTCATTAAATCACATATATTCACAGAACACAGACAGATGAATAGTAATGTAGATTTTGCAGATCAAGCATAATTCGATTTATAAATACCAATTAAATAATATCTAATTACCTTGCTTTATGCCAAAAGCTTAATCAGAACTCACCTTTGCTTCCAGGAGGTCCTGGACTTCCAGGAAAACCTGGGCCTCCTGGAACTCCTTCAACCCCCTGTAAATATTAAAAATGAGCTTTTTCAAACAATTAAATATCAAATTATGTTCCTCATTTATTTTTACACTTCATCACACAATTTTAGAAGAATTACAGCAATTTAATAGAACAAAGTAGCAGCTTTATACTATAAAACAGCTTTAGCCCATATAAGGAAGGTTGGACACATAAAAACATAAAAACACTTACCCTGGTTCCTGTCATGCCAGGGAAACCCGAAACACCAGGTGATCCTTTTAGTCCTGGGGTGCCTGCAGACCCTGGGCGACCAGCTAATCCTGGGTCACCAGGTAAACCCTTTGCCTGTTCAGCAACACCAGGCCGACCTGGTATACCTGAACGACCAGGTGGCCCTTGAAGGCCTTTATTACCTTGTAATGGAATATGCTTTTTTAGATTTGTATGAAAATTATATGTAGTTGAATGCATAATTTTATATATCAGAGGTAGACCCTCATTTCTCAGTTCTGAAAACTAGTGTGACTTTACCTCTAGGTCCTGGAAAACCAGGCAGGCCAGAAACTCCTTGAGCACCTATATCACCTTTCTGTAGAAATTCTAAAGGAACTAATGGAATAGAAGGCCCAGGACGCCCAGGTTCCCCACGGTCACCTATGAACATGGTGATCATGAAATATCATAGCAGCTTAAAAAAAGTAAAACAACAGTCCTGCATCATTCATATGTTTAAAGGCTTTTACCTTTGAGTCCAAATCTTCCTTTACCCCCAGGTATGCCAGCCTGTCCTGGATTTCCAGGAAGACCTTTATTCCCTTGGAATCCAGGACGTCCATTAATTCCAAGTGATCCAGGGAAACCTAATAATCCTGGGTATCCCTTTTCACCTATAAGAAAACAATGAAACAATGTTATTACTGCATGAAACTCAAAATTATAGAAGATCATAATGCATAAGATGAGTGGGAGCTTGTCAGACATAGTTGTGGATGTACTATTTGCAATGCTGTTTGCATTCATGTTAATGCTTTTACTGACGGTAAATAAAATATCAAAATATCACCTACCCTTTTTCCCAGTTATTCCTGAAATGCCATCGCGTGATAGACCAGGTGGTCCAGGGAGCCCAATTTGTCCACTTGGTCCAGGAATTCCAGGTCGTCCACGACTGCCTTTTGCACTTTGGGCAGAAGGTCCAGGTATTCCTCTCATACCTTTTAGGCCTGGGTAACCTTGCAGATTAAGAAAAATATTTAAACATATTTTTAAACATGATTTTAATTTAAAAAAATTATTTATTTTTTTTGTCGAAACATTTAGGTACATTTTAAGAATCACATTGTTGTGAATATTGAACAGCAATACTGTGGAAATTATTTTAAATTAAATAAGGCTAGTTAGGAGCATGAGGAAACAAAGCGCCATGTTTGTCAAACATGAACGGCATCCATCCTTGAACCAAATGTTTTTTCACTGATTATTTTTTGGAGGGTAGCCATACCCAGGACACAGCTTTTCATTAGATCGGTCACCTGTCAAATAACAATAATTAAGTGATGGATTAAATAAATGACTACAGTGTTATTCTGAATTTTTTTCAGGACCACTCTAATCCATTACTGTACTGAAATCATCATTAAACAATCAGTACTATAACCTTTTGTTAACCAGATTATGTTTATATTTATGAAAAAAAAGTTATAATCATTCTGCTTGAACAGCGATAAAATCCAGTGATGTAGATGCAGACATATAAATTTAATATTTTAATACTTGAACTAAAGAGCAAACAAATTCTGATAAATGACAGCATAATATATACTTTTTAAAGGTTAAAATTAGCAAGTGTATTCCAAAATATTTAGATAATACAAAGTACATGTATCTAATGTGAATTTTGATTACTTTGTTTTAAATATACAGTATGTTTAGAATTTTACTCTTGAGGACATAGCTCTAAAAATAATATACAATTTTTACAATTTCCTAAATATATAAACAAAATTACCAAACGTACATGGCTATTAAAAATATTCTACAGATTTTAGAAATTTTAACAAATTCATAAGACATTCTACAGTTGCAGTGTCATTCATCTAGGAGGCAGAAAATGGACCTCTAATGGAAATTTAATGCCTATAGAAATTCATATGAAGTCTTTTTAATTAATTCTCAATAAGCTAGGTTTTATCCAACTACAACCAAAAATGTAAAGGCATAAATTCTTTAAATTTTAATAAACTTAACTCTTTAAAATCAAAGTTAAGACAGAACTAAAAAAAACTGATGTAAAAAATCTAAAATATAAAAGTATTCTCCTTAAAATAATCAGCTGCAAATAATTATTTAACAAATTTTATTAATTTCACTTTTGGAGCAATAAATAAAATGTATACCATGTCTCTAGATACAACAAGTAGCAGTTATACACATTATTCTCAAACTAAAAAATAGTGTGGTGATATTTTAAAATTCTTTTAAATTGTATTTTTCAAAAAATGAACACATTGGAATAAAAAAGTTTTTCCACATTTAGTTATGCTTGCTTATTGTTTATAGGTGGTATCGGACTGATTTGCAACTGGAGAATGACCATTAAGGAAGTACATGAGTTTGTTAGTGTCATATACAAGTAAGCAGATAGGAGTTACGTCTATGCAACAGATAAACATAAAGCATATATATAGATAAACTAGTACAAACTAATTACATCTATACTATATTAACTACTTTTAGAACACTGCACACATACATATAAATGTAATCACAAAAAAAAGATGTTAATTTTTGTGATTCATTCCATCACACAATTGTGTGATCATGCACTACATTGAAAAGGCAGGATTAAAAAATCCAAACAATATAATTTGTTATATAATTAAATACTTATCACTGAAATAGTTGGAAAACCATAGTAAAGAAAGCACTAGTTTTTTTTTTACTTGTCATTAAGCATCTATTAGTTGCACTAGTTAGAAGGATCAGCTGCTCTATTCTCCAATGTGACAAAAGAATGGTAGGAGATAAAGAAACTTGTTAGTTAAATTCTACAGGAGTTGAGTTGGGATAACAACAATTCTCACCTTGACAGCCTAGAGAAGTTACCCAGCACCAAAAACAGAGGAGCAAACACCACGAATGGAAGTAATGGGAAGATGGAGATGATGCAGGTGGTGTCACAGAGGGAGAGTGACAAATGAAAATGGAAAGTCAAGAGAAAAGAGGATGAAATGAAGTAACTGTGGGAAAGGTCAGTGAAAATAGTCCAGTTGATAATGTTTTAACATTTGGAAAACCAATAAGAGGACAATCTTGATTCTCACCCTTGAAGGAAAATACAATATTCATAAATCTTACATAATTTTGTGTTTCCTACTACTGTCTATCAAGTGCATAACTTGTACAGTGTGTCTCAAAATTAAGGAAATAACAAATATGAAATAAAAACAGTTTGCCAGATGTTTACGCTTACCTGTAGGTCCAGGGAATCCAGAACTGCCAGGTGGCCCTGGTGGCCCAGGTTCCGAAAAGATTTCACCTGATAGTCCTTGAGGACCTACAGGTCCGGGCTGTCCATCAGCACCTCTTTCACCCTTTGCACCTGGTATACCGTGTCTTCCATCAATACCTAAAACAGAATCAATTTTAGAGTTTCAAATAATTTTTAGAGTTTAAGTATTTTTTTTTTATGTTATTTTATTTTTTTTAGGTCTTAGCATGCTAACTTATTCTAGTAATTTGGTGTGCTGCTTACTTCCAGGGTTTAATATACTATACTTTTCAAAATGTGCTACGTGCTCCTAGCATTACAATATGTTATTTTTTTTAAGTGTTTCAGTATGCTACTCTCTTTTAGGATTTTTAAAGGTTGCAGTCCTGCAAGTGCTTTGTTCTCTTTCTCCTTTTATATGCGTAAACTTACCTTTAAGTCCTGAAAATCCTGGGTCGCCTTGTTGTCCTTTGTCTCCAGTTTGTCCTGGTGACCCAAGAGATCCAGGTATTCCAGGGATTATTCCTAAAACATCACCAGGTTCTCCCCTCTGTCCTTTTATCCCAGGAAGACCATTTTTTCCTGGAACACCTGAAGAGCTGAGGCCTGGGGTGCCTGGAATACCAGCATCTCCTCTTGGTCCAGGAAAGCCTGTAAAACAAGTAGTTGGAACATAACATTACTTAAAAAACACAGTTTAAGTTATTATAGGAATCAACAGGAACTACAGGAGAAAATGTACAGGAACACCTGTACATCTAGAAATTCATTACGGTGTGTTATGGTTTGTCAGTCCAATTTATAAAAAACATTCAGGAACAGATATTGATTGAAATCAATCATTCAAATTATAATAAATGGGATCTTAGTGATTTTTATTGCAATAAAACTATTATTTACTTTTATAATAAGCATGATAATAGAATTCGGTTTTAAATTTGTCAAACAGTCTGGGATGAAAAAAATCTGTTATGCAAATTTATATTTTTACCTTGCTGTCCTGGTAGACCTCCTCTGCCTGGATCTCCTTGCTGTCCCTTTGACCCATCAAAGCCTGGCCGTCCATTTGTTCCTGGAGGACCAGACTGACCTCTACTGCCTAATGTGCAATAAGAACAGATTTTCCCCCACAAAATGAATATATAAAATGCATACATAAAACACACATTTTTTTTATTTTAAAGCAAATTCAGTTGATGATTAAAGCAAATTCAGATAAAACACATTACCTGGTACTCCTGGCAGTCCAGGAAAACCGGGGTCTCCAGGTTCTCCTTGAATTATGCAGGGCAGAGATTGTCCTATGTGGATCCATATTGTCAGTTACTTTAAAAAATGATCATGCCATTGACAATGCCAATGAAATATTTACATATTTTTTTCAAGATGATCAAATAAACACATTAATTTTATTTAAGGCATATTAGATAAGTAAGTAAATGTGTTTTCTGCCCAATCTAAATGTTTAATTAAATGAAAATCACTCTGCCCAGGTAAAAATAAAAGTCAAAATGTGTTACACCTGGGGTATTATCTAAAAATCTATTTATAAGAAAAGCACAGTGTTGTTAAATAAAAGATGTATAAAAAACTTAATTAAATTATATAATTTAATACTATTAATTAGTAGAAATTCTACAGTGTTTTAGAAAAGAAAGAGATCATGCTAACAGACTTATCAATTTAATATTGTTATATAGTTATTAGAACTATGGTTTAACAGATAGCAAAGAAATGATAAAATACAGTAGAACCCAATTGTTTGGATACCTCCAGCAAATATTTAAATTTTTTTATTACAAAATAGAGTAAAAATGCAGGTTAAAAATAATGTTAAAATGTTGTAATTATTTTAGACATGATAGCTATTTATTTATTAATATTTTTGTTGTATCCCGCATTGTGAGTTTTACCCATAAAAAGAATGTTTAAACCAATGAAAACAGTTTTAAATTTTAAACACGGGTGTTTATACTTGTATGCCATTGTATTTGTTTAAGGGCAAAAGACCATTCAGTCAATCAAATTTCAAAACAAATGATTAATTTAAAAAAAGCTACATCAATTCTGATAGAACATCCATTATACAGGAATTTAGCTAAAAAAATTGGTGTAGTTATAAAATCTTGTCACACATTAATACATATATCTGCTTTCCAAAGAACAACATGCATCTCCCCTTTTAAACTTTTTTATTTTGCATCATTTAAACAAAGCATGTGACACAGTGTAAACATTATCTTTCATACAAAGCTAAAATCTTTTTTCATTTATCATTAATATTACCATATTAGAGATGCACATTTTTCTTTGAACAGCAGTTAAATGTTCTAAATCATGTAACCCCACTTTTACACACAGTATACAGCACAGCACAGCTGATTACATAAGCCAGGCTTAGTTAGGGATTAATTGGCTAATAGGAGCTAATACGCTGTTATTTGGAGCAGTTGTTGTATATGCTGGCATAAGCTGAAGACACAAAAGCAGCAAGGGAAGGAAGAACATAGTTGAGTATATAAAAATGTGAAAACATTAATCACCTTATACAGTATTCTAAACATAACCTGTCCTTTTCCCTTTTCTTTATTCTAAGGATTGTTCTTACAACCTACTTCTTGTGGCTCCACCTTATGCCAGACTATCCAGCAGGTGCTCCTATTTTTTCAGTTGCACACACCACACCAGAAATTTGTACACACTGACTAAAGATGTATCGTATTCCAGTTTTAATGTAAATGATAGCCGGTGCCTGATTTAATGATCACCCTGTATACTTTCTAATATCTACAGCTCTGGGCTTCTCACCTCCCTTTTCGACCAAGGCTTCATTAAGCCCCACCTGCCCACAGCTGTCACCTAGTTAGAGAACATGCAAGGGTAAGAGAGATGGCAAGAGATGCAGTAAGTCAATCAGTCCATCAGGCATTTAATTCAGGCAGCAGCATCAAATCATTTACTGCTTCAGCATATAAAGAAAATTGACATATCAAAGCAAAGAATTAAAAAAAGCATTTTTTACATATATTAGGCACATTCTGTTAAAGCAAAGCAAAGAGGTTTTTTAAAGCACAGAGAAAAGGAGAGTATGAGTTGTGTATTAGAATTTAATAATGCAGAATTGGGATTTCTTTACAAATTGTCCAACCCTCCTTTTTCCATTAAATGGTTAAATGTTAGCCAAGGCAAAACAAGTCAATTTGCACGCACACACACTCATCCAGCCACACACACATATAAATGGCACAGACAAACACAGCAGTTTAATTCAAATAAACCATTTTTTGTTTTGTACCTGTCTTCTGTTGTTAAGCTGCTTTAATTGAGCAATTTCAAGCAAATGAAAGGTTCTTATATCAGTGGTCCTTAACTGCGAGTGCTATTTTTAAATGGTCAGGAACCATTTATTATAGAGCCCATGAGCTTCCCATATCTACATTTAAGGGCTTCTATAGCAATGGTTTTTGGGAGGGTCAGACTGTCACTATATATTATGATATACGCAAGAGGCATCTTTGTTTTTTGCCAAATAGCTATTTGAACATTTTAACTTTATTTTACTTAGATGAATTTCAGCTGGTATTAACCTTTTTTTTCTTTGTTGATTATGTTTGGTGTCTTCTCTCTAGCAAGATTTTCTTAAGGTTTTCTTAAGGTTTGTTAGGTTGTTATGGAAAGGCTAATATTATCTTTATATGCATCTTTGTTACCTCACTTCTGTGCTATTTCCTATATATTTTCTATGAAGTTAGGGTGCTAGTAGAAAATTTTGCTTTCCCCTAATAGTCTTGTTTTTAAGGGGTGTCTATCCTAGGTTTTTTTGCTAGCTTATTTCTATATGTTCTGTGTTCCAGGCAGTGAGTTTATATATATTTGTGTTTATAGTCATAAAGCTGTATATATTGTGTTTGTGTCCTGTGTTGTAGAACTAGCTGTATTCCAGGAATAAACCAATCATATGCCTATTATATTCACATATTTACATGTTTAATTAATTTACTAAGGCTTCATCAGTTTTCTTACCTGGAGGTCCAGGATATCCAGGTTGTCCTGGAAGTCCAATAATCCCAGGGTCTCCTGGTGGCCCTTTAGGACCATTGTTGCCTGGGAAGCTAAAACCAGGCTCCCCAACTGCTCCAGGATATCCCTTTCTTCCAGGTATCCCAGGAAGACCTCTGTCTCCTATCACCCCAAAACCAGGATCTCCCTACAGTCAAAAATGAAAACAGAGTATCATGCCTTTAAACATGCCAGTGTGAATTAACAAACCTTTTACCACAAATCTGCACAAACAAAGTGGTATACTACTGCTAGTACTATTCATATTACTACTACAATTAATAATAACAATAATAATAATATTTATAGCAATAATAATAGCAATAATAATAACAATAATAATAATAATAATAAAGATAAATAAAGAGAATGTTTTACATTATCAGATTTGTACAAAATAATAAATCACTTAGTGATTTTTAAAACCTACAATTAAACTTTCAGTTAATGTTAATGTTCAATGTTAATTAACTTAATTGTTGGTAAATTATAATAATAACTACCTACCGGTTCTCCTGGTGGCCCAGGGTAACCAGGAATACCGTCTCTTCCGGGTTGCCCAATGTCACCTGCAGGACCAGGAGGCCCTGGCCGGCCACCATCGCCTTTCTGTGCTTGACTTCTCACAAAGTAAGGGTTTCCTTTTTCTCCTTTAGGTCCTAAAAATCCTTGTTGCCCAGGGGCACCCTTTAAAATTATAATTATTACAATTCAGACAAAAGGTGGAAAGAATAAAATATCAAATGTCAGAAGTGTGTATTCCCAACAGAAGTACATACAAAGAATTCAGGTTTTTGTTCATGTCACTTACATTTTGCCCTTGGCGGCCATTAGATCCTGGAAAACCTTGATCACCAACCTCTCCTTTCTGCCCATCCAGACCTTGAAAGCCATCTTCACCTGGATTTCCTGGAGGTCCCCGTCTCCTATTGTTTCGTTCATCAAGGCAGTTACAATCTCCAGGCTCACCTTAAAAACAGAAAAGCTTTAATTACACTTTGGTAAAACCCTTTTTGGTCATTTTATACAGGTTCAATTCCATTACTTTATATATAGTATTACGACAACTACACAGTTTAACTATAGGAGCTTTCATCGTTTTCTATTTTTTGTCTAGAAAGGTCCTTTTTTTTGTGTACATTGGGCCAGACTTTCAATCTTCATTTAAGTTCATCCCAAATGTGTTTGCTAGAGTTAGGTAGGGGCTCTGTTTAAGCTATTTAAAATCTTTAACCAAAATTACACAGCCACAAATTAAAAAACCTTATTTAAAAAAATTTTAATTGTTCATAAAGCTCGGCTTGGTGTTTAAGTTTGTACATATTGTAAGTGGCAGTAGAGTAAAATTAAACAAAGTGAATTAAATGATTAAGAGTTATGTCCCAATACTTTTGTCTATACAGAGTATGAAATGAAATAAAAAAGTTTACCTATAGATCCTTTGTATCCTTTGTCTCCTGGAAGTCCAATGCTCCCTTTTGGACCCATTAGTCCCTTCAAATCCACAGGAAACTGTGTTGCTAATATGATTAGATAGTGACATGAAAAAAACAGCTAATTTAAATACAGTATTAATAAACATTCATTCATTCATTCATTATCTCCCGCTTTGTCCTCTATTAGGGTCGCGGTGGGGTTCCCCATGCCCATCCAGGGGAGAACGTTTCGGGCGCTGGGCAGATAGACCCAGGACAGGGCGCCAATCCATCGCTGGGCACACACTCACTCACACACACACTCTTTATGGGGCAATTTGGAGAACTCAATTGACTTAATCCATGTATTTGGACTGTGGGAGGAAACCGGAGAACCCAGAGGAAACCCACGCGGACACGGGGAGAACATGGAAACTCCACCCAGATGGGGATTCGAACCGGGAATCCCTAGCGCTGAGAGGCGAACATGCTAACCACTAAGCCACCGTGCCGCCTATTAATAAACATTTCACACAAAAAAGAAAGCTCAAATTTCAACCAACTGTACAGAAATGAAGCCATTTAGAACACTATTTTCTTCTATAAAATAAATCAAAGAATAGCTTGGAAAGGTTACTTGCTAAGTATTTTTACAAAAAGCATACACAAAATAACTGCTAAAATACTGATCACTTTTCAAACTGATCATAATTTTGCAAAAGGCTGATCATGGATAATGAGAGCATGTCTCTCTACTGATTCGGAGAAGAAAACGATTAAAATATTAGATGTTTTGAAATACGTTTTTTTAATTGTTCTTAAACATGCTTTAGCTAAAGAGTTTTTGTTGTTTCATTTTTTAGATACTAGGAATGTACTCCAATTAAAAAAAAATATTTGGAAATGCACAAATAATGATAACATATTTATTCTAATTGTAGGTGCTATTTATCAGGAACAAATGTCAACTGCATGATAACATTCTATATTGGTTATTTATATTAAAATATAATCAGTTCCAATTCTACCACTTTTTAAGTGAACACTCCACTAAAGAATCCAGCTTATTCCTATGGTGACAAAAAAACTTACTATGGCAAGTTTGAAAATCTTTATTTGTACTAAAAAAGTCTTACTCTCAGTTATTCCTTGAGGTCCAGGTGGTCCTGAAGGTCCAGTTAAACCTATCCTTCCTTGCGGACCTTCTGGACCATAGCTTGGAGGACCTGGACTCCCCTTCTCTCCTTTGGGTCCAGGACTACCAGGAAATCCTGGTAAGCCTTGATAACCTGAAAAGATAACATAAGCTGATTATCAACATAATGTTTTTATATATGAATTAATGAGTAAAGTGAGTAAATAGTGAGCAAAAATGTAAAAAAAAACCAAGTCATGACATCAGGACATTGGTATCTATGTGGCGTGCCATGGCAATTAATTATTTACCCATAATAACAATATCCACATGACAACAAACCATACCAGATAATCCAAATGATAAAAAGCCTAACTTGTTTATGCTTTGGAATATCAAAAAATGGGTAAACTACAATAATATAATGCTATAAAATCAATAAGATCTGACTTCATTCAGCGGCACCTAATT